>PVIY010019531.1:0-46027 GCA_004026745.1 Myrmecophaga tridactyla | reverse complement strand
AAGCAGCGGGAATGGGGAAGAGTGTTTGCTGGAGGGGATCTGCATTTGCAAAGGCTCAGAGGTGACAGATCAACCAGGTAATCTCAGGAGACAGAGCTTATACTAGAGCTGGGGTTATGTGAAGGGAAATAAAGCTGGGTGACCAAGCGGGGCCAGTCTGGAGTGAGAGTGGAGGTGAGGTCATTGAAACAGGCAATCTTTTTTCATTTATTTATTTTAAACAGAAAGGGTTTTGAGCAGCCAGGGAAGGGCTTCCTTAGGTATTATATACATATGTAGTTCTCATCCCGGGCCAATGTTGCCCTCCAAGGGACATTTGGCCATGTCTGGAAATATTTTTCCTTGTCATAGCTAGAGAGGGAGGTTATTGGCAACCAGAGGCCAGAGATGCTGCTAAACACCCTACAATGCACAAAGAATTATCTGGCCAAAGTGTCAATGGTGCTGAGGTTGAGAAACCCTGGTATAAAGCATTTATTTCTCTGAGTAAGAAATGGTGAAAAGAGGCCAGGCAGCTGCTCCTTCTGTCCGTGGATCATGTAGACCATTGGGATGTCCCTCCATGGTCCCTTCTCATGTTACTGTGACCATTTCTTTGCTCACCAGCACTCAGACCAGATCTCAAATTTAGCTAGCTCTCTGCGACACAGCTGATGTAAAGCAAGAGAAAAATACTGGCAAGAAGCAGGTTTGGGGATTTGCTTTGGGTTTTATTCAACAGTGCTTTTCTCCTTCCACCATTGCATCTGAACGTGGGCTTTAGAATCGGACATACCTGGAATCAATTCCCAGCTACTTAGTAGGTGTAAGACTGGGCAAGTTACTTCCTTCTCTATTTTACCCCCTTATCTGTAAAATGGGATAATAGTATCTATGCCACAGTGCTGTTATAAAATGCAGATAAGAGAATAAAATCTTAGCATGTTACCAGTTTCATTAGTATATATTGGATAAATGACTTATTATAATAAAGTCATTTATTAAAAAGTTTACCATATTTCGGGTTGTATTCACATAACCAAAATTTATTTATCATTCATAGTCAGGATGATAGCTCTTGAACTTTGCGTTCTTCACTTCTTATTTCTCAGCACATTTTAAAGGCCTTAAATAAGAAATTTAAATCCAGGCCTTCTAAAGTTGTTGAGCTATGCTTAAAAATGAATTTGTTGCATATACAATGGTTAGTATTTTTTTCAGTGTTTTCTAGACTGGAACAGACATTAAGCTATTTTCCTACCTTTTTGGGAGGGTGGAGGGTTTGTGTCTTAAGGGAAGCAATCACAGAAAGAAAGCGCCATCTAAAGATGTACAAGACAGCAGCACGCTATCACAATTTGTAGAGCCATAAGGGCATTTAGAAAATATCTACGTTCTCATCTGACTGATGAAGAAACTAAGGGCCAAGAGATTCATTAAGCTGCTCTATGACCCAAGCCCAGTTAAGACCAGACCCAGAATTAGAACAGACTCTGTCAGCTGTCTTTTTGTAACACTGGCTTGCGTCATGCTACCCATACACGCAGGGGTATTTCCACAATAGGTGACGAGGTGGGGTGAACATACTGGTGTACAATGAGCTGTCGTCATCTTCATCTTCCTCCTCTTCCTCTTCTTCTCTCGTGTACAGGCAAGAAGAGTCTTCATAGTCTGATTCATGAGGCACATTTTCTTTATTGTCATCACATTCAATCACAACAGTTGGCACTTGTCTTATTTCCGGAAGGCCCATAGGTCCTGCTTTTGTGACACTGTCACTCGAGTGCAAACCAGAGCTGTGGTAAGAAGTGGAACAGGGAACCCGCTGCTCAGAGCTGGTGAGAGAGGAGGAGGAAAGAGGAAATTAATTTTGGTCAACATGTCATATAAATGTATCAGAAACTCCAGTGGTCTTAAAACCAATGGAACCCTGTCACTTTAGGAAATGAACATTTTAAAACAGTTGTCCAGGCCTGACAAACAGAGGGTGTACCAAGCAATTAAAGTCCCATTTCTTATCTAACAGTTAATCATTTTAGGATAGCAGAGTTTCCTGAAGGTAGAGGTGACACAGAATAGGAAATAAGAATTCTTATTGCAAACATATTTCAGAGTTAGAACATTATCTCTATGCACCAATGGAAGATTTGCTTGTAACCTACATGTCCCATGGTGGGGGTGGGGGGAAGATTAATTTGATGATGAAACTAGAGATGTAGAAAAGAGACACTGTTTGAGGTTCTAGATTCCAAAGCCATCCAAGATGCTGGGTAGGGACTAAGTGTGGGCAAGACTGCTTGAAATGATGTGGATGGAGATGCAGAGGAATGGAAGAGGTGGAATGAAAAGAAAGCTGATGAGCTGGTTTGAAACTGCTGTGTGCCCCAGAAAGGCCATGTTCTTTAATCCTAATTCAATATTGTTGGGTGGGATATTTTTTACTGTTCCCATGGAGATGTGACATATCCAGTTGTGGGTGGGACCTTTTGAGTAGGTGGTTTCCATGGAGATGTGTTTTCACCCATTCAAGGTGGGATTGCTTACTGGAGTCCTTTAAGAGGGAACCATTTTGGAAAGAGCTTCAGAACCCACACAGCCTGAGATGTTTGGAGATGCAGAAGGAAAACACCCCCAGGGAATCCTTATGAAATGAGAAGCCAGGAGAGAAAGCTAGCAGATGTCGCCATGTGCCTTCCCAGCTGTAAGAAGTGTCCAGAAGCCAGAAACCCTAGCAGACACCAGCTAGGTTTCTTCCCAGATGACAGACTTGTTCCAGACAGCATCAGCCTTTCTTGAGTGAAGGTAACCTCTTGTTGGTGCCTTAATTTGGATATGTTTTAAGACATTACAACTGTAAACTCGCAACTTAATAAATTCTGTTTTTCAAAGCTGCGCTGTTTCTGGTATATTGCATTCCTGCAGCTTTAACAAACTAAAAGAGCCAGAGACCAAGAGATGAAGATAGACATGGTCAAGGATGACCTTGGAAATCTGTCTTTTCTCCCAAGGATGGTGTCGGCCCTCAGCAGGAGGCCACAGGGGTGCCAATCTGGTTTCTGTAGGACCATTTTCTAAAAAAGTGATCATAAAGACTTTTTTTTTTTTTTACATGGGCAGGCACCGGGAATTGAACCAGGGTCCTCTGGCATGGCAGACAAGCATTCTTGCCTGCTGAGCCACCATGGCCCGCCCGATCATGATGATTGTGACATTTAATATTAGGTGCCAACTTGGCTAAGTGATGGTGCTCAGCTGTTCAGTCAAATATTGGTCCTGATGTTGCTGTGGAGGGATTCCATAGACAGGATTACCATCTACAGTCAGCTGACTATATGTAAAGGAGCTGACTTTCCAGGTGGGCCTCATCCAATCAGTTGAAGGACTTAAGAGCAAAGAACTGAGGGTTCCAGAGATCAGTACAATTTCTGAGTTTCTAGCCTCCCCTACAGATTTGGACTCAAGATTTCAATGTCAGTTCTCAAGGGTATTTCCCTGCCTCTTGGAATTCAGAGGACTTGTTAGTTCCCACAATTGCATGAGCCAATTTCTCAAAGTAAATCTCATAGTATATACATATATCTGTCGATTCCATTTCTCTGGAGAACCCTGACTAATAGGATGCTGCTCTTGGCTTTACCTCTAAAGTTGAGCCAATGTAGTTAAAAAATATATGTATTTAAATTAAAAATTTGTTTTCTAAAACAAGCCATGCAAGTTCATTGTAGGAAAATTAGGAAACACGTATTATAAAAAAATAAAGTAGCTCATTTCCTCATAGAGTCTTACTCACGATCTTATAGCAATTTAGAATCCTTTTTATAGGGGGCTCTAAATGAAGTCCAGCAAATATAATAACATTGAGTTTGAAACATACAATGAAATTTTGTAATTCTTTTTCAGGTTAACTGGAAATATAACTTATTTCTTTCATTTAAGGGATTTCTAAAGACAGGAAACTCTGCATTTTACCATCCCAAAGTGTTTGATATTCATAAGGAAATGGAAAATGAAGGTCTTTACTATATATCAATAAAAATTACATTTAACTATTTTATCCAAAAGAAATCTTCTTATGACATATGAATGCATGATATTCTCCTCTGAAACTTTCAATTATGTTTTAAATTATTGATATGTCTAATTTAAATTCAATTAACTTTCCTCCTTCCATTACTTCCAAAGAGCTATTTTTCTCTCTACATTTTTCACATAAGTCTTCAGTGATACAAATGGAAAATCCAGTTAACACATTAGGAGCTTTGATGTTCAAGATAATGAACTAAATCAACTTAAAACAAACCAACCAACCATCCTTCACTGACTAGAATGACATATTTACAAAATGCAGCATCTTATTAGATATTAGAAGTTTAATACAAATGATAGTGTGAACAGGAGTATATGATAGGTGTTCTCCAGAGTGACAAATATTATAGTTGATTAAGAGGTGGGCTGACTGGGGAGTCGCGGCCCTACAAGGCGACCCTTCTATCAGGCAGTGACACTGCACTGTAACAGTGCTTGCATTAGGGGAAGTGGGGATGGAAAAGGCCAAAATGTAATTCCCTCGTTCATGTTTTGTCTTGCCCCTGCCCTCCCACCCCATCCCCACGTATAGTTTAATTAGCAGTGGTTCCTACTAAGCCACAAATATGACATTTGGGAGCTAGGATGAAAAGCAGGCAGGTAGATTTTCTTGTATGGTGGAAAGAATGTTTTGAGGGGAAAAAAAAAAAAACTGGTGTTCCTTAAGGTCCAGCTTCCAAACCGACTCAAGAGGACAAAGAAGAAATATTACACAAAGGAAGATACAAAATCGTCTTACTGGTAGTCTGTAATAAACAGGAGACTGTAGTGTCCCTTCCCTCAAAGACACCTAGGTGGTATGAGACCATCTTGAATAGGATGCGATTGCAAGGACGATCTCCAGCTTTGGCAGGTACAAGGTAACTTGTGCTACTAGCCTTGTGCAATAGGGACCACTATGGTAACAAGGGACTGCCTACTGGGGGTGCCACAGAAGTGGGTGGATATAGATCTTGCCTGGCCAACCAGGTCATCTTGAAGCATGAATCTAGCTAGCATGGGACTGAATGTTTAGTTTCTGATAAGGACAAAGAAGGAGTTTCTAGAAAGCTAGATGAATCCACCAAAAGGGTTTTAAAATATTCTATTAATAAATACCACTGAATGTCAACAGCATTTCAGAAAAGGTGCTGAGGAGGGGAGGAAGATAAATATCTAGGAAAGCCTACATATACATCTGTTATTTACACTTTGGAGAACCTCAAGATAACAATGAAAGACAAATTAGGGTAGAGAAGTTAGCTGAGAAGGAGGCTGGAGAGGTTATTATGGAATCTCAGTTTGTGTAGTCAAGACATGGAACTATATCTTTGTGACCTTGGGCAAATTATTTAATCAGAGCCTCAGTTTCCTCAGCTTCAAAGCTGGGTTAGTCATACCTTCTTGTAAGACTGATATTTGCAAAGTGTCTCAATGGCATGGCCTTAAATGAGACTCTGGCTTCTTACAGAACTGGTACTATGGATTGGATCATGCCCTCCACAAAGACATGTCCAAGTCCCAAGCCATGGTCCTGTGGGTGTGAACTCACTTGCAAACGTAACTTTCAAAGATCCTATTAAGATGAGGGCAAACTGAATCAAGGAGGGACTTAATCCAGTATGAATTGGAGTCCTTAGAAGCAGAGGTAATTTGGACACAGGGGGAAGAGACAGAGACGGATGAGCATGTGACAGAGGCAGAGACTGATTGCTTGCCAGTCACCACCAGAACACTAGCCTTCAGAGGAAGCATGGGCCTGTCGACACCTTGATTTTGGACTGCTGGTCTCCAAAACTGTGAGGCAATAAATCCCCACTGTTTAAGCCAACCTGTCGATGGCACTTTGTTATAGCAGCCCTGGCAAACCATGATGGTTGGCTTTCTGTACGATTTCAAAACACCCTTCAGTTTCAATCCATTCTGCACACTGTTGCCAGAGCAACCTTTCTTTTTTTATTTTTCACACTTATAAAATTTTATCTATTGTGATCTCTCAGACTACCTTCAGGTTTCTCAATGCATTAGAGCAAAGCAAATACCATCCTTCCTATCTTCTACATGACTTCATACTTTTTTAAAAATTTATTTATTTATTTTTTAAACATAACATACAAACAAACATTCTTAACATATGGACATTTCATTCTCGGTATATAATCAATAACTCAGAATATCATCACATAGTTGTATATTCTTCACCATGATCATTTCTTAGAACATTTGCATCAATTCAGAAAAAGAAAAAAACTCATACATACCATACCCCTTACCCCTCCCTAATGCTGACTGCTAGTATCTCCATCTACCCAATATATTTTAGCTTTTCTTTCCCCTATTTTTTTCTATACCCCTTACCACCCCCTTTCATTGATCCCTAGCATTTCAATCTACTAAATTTATTTTAACATTTGTTCCCCTTTGTGTTGGTTTGAAAGGATGTATGTCCCCTAGAAAAGCCATGTTTTAATCTAAATCCCATTTCATAAAGGCAGAATAATTCCTATTCAATACTGTATGTTTGAAATTGTAATCAGATCATCTCCCTGGAGATGTGATTTAAGTCGAATTAGGTGATGACATGTCTCTATCCATTTGGGGGTGGTCTTGATAAGTTTCTGGAGGCCTATCAAAGAGGAAACATTTTGGAGAATGAAAGAGATTCAGAGAGAGCAGAGCAGAACGACAGCCACGAGAAGCAGTGTCCACCAGCCAGCGACCTTTGGAGATACAGGAAGAAAATGCCTCCCGGGGAGCTTCATGAAACAGGAAGCCAGGAGAAGCAGCTAGCAGATGATGCCATGTTCGCCATGTGCCCTTCCAGATGAGAGAGGAACCCTGACCGTGTTCACCATGTGCCTTCTCACTCGAGAGAAATTCTGACTGTGTTCGCCATGTTCACAACTGGACAACTCTTAGGGATGTATTTTTCACTCAAGAAATTTCGGATTTCAACCAGAGACCCACTCTCCTCAATAACGACGTTGACGGGGAAGTGGGCACACACAGATGTCATCCTATAGGAGAAGCCCAGTGTGACGCCCTGGATCCTGCTCTGTATATGACTGCAGGCTGTGCCAAACTGCAGCCAGCTTCTTTCTATTTCTGCACCATCTGCCAACCCCAACTAGGAGAACCGAGTTTTACGTCGATGTGATTGAACTCCCTCTGCAGGGTTCCTCATGTGTCCTTCACAATAACTGTGCATCCCTTCGCGTGACGTTGACATCTTCTGGGATGTCGACAGTCTGGTTGCTGAGAATGATCTTCATTCTCGCAAGTGGAATATTTTAAATTGTGATAACCAGGATAAGTAATAGTGTTCTACCTTACCATGGTCACACCAAACCTGGGACATTGCACTGAAAGGATTTACCTTGTACATTGGTTTGGAGAGACTAGGTGGTGAAGGGACTCATCCGTTTACTTGTCCATCACTACTTTTCCCCTGTGGTGGGAGAGTCGAGTAGTTGCAACTGAGAACGTATGGCCCACAAAGCCTAAAATATTGACAATCTAGCCCTTTACAGAAAAAGTTTGCCAAGTCCTAGTCCAATCAATGCTTCCTAAACCTCAGGCATACTTCCACCTCCTTATTTTTTGTGTGTGCCATATTTGAAGTCCATTTACATTATTATCTCTTGCATTTTCCTTTAATTCAATTTCTAAAAAAAGTTTACTACTTTAGCCCCATTTTCACCAATATTTTTGTAATCATAGGTTTTATATACTAAATATATAGTATATATTTATAATTTATCTTAAAATTAAGGCATAACTATTAAAAATTTATGAAATAGTGTCCTAAAATTACTTTATGTATCAGCAACCATGTATGTATGTGTATGTGTGTATATATTTATATATACATATATATATCATGTTTTAATTAAATGTTGGTCTAGTTTGGGGGCTTTCAATCTTGGCATTATTGACATTTTGCGCCAGATAAATTCTTTGTTCTGGGGAACTGTCCTGTGCACCATAGGATGTTTAGCAGCATCCTTGGTCTATACTCACTAGAAGCCAGGAGCAACCCCACGATCAGTCATGACAACCAAAAATGTCCCAAACATAACCAAATGCCCCATGGGGGGGGGGAGGCTGTTGAAAAGCATTGTCCTATGGAATCCAATGGCTTTCTGACTTGCCCCATTCTCAGACCTGCATCTTGTGAATATCTTCAAAAGCAACGTAAGTATTGACTATAAGGTGTTTGTAGTAGTCCCCAAGTTACTAAGATTTGTCTAGATGCTGTCCAGTAGGTCTGGCTTGCTGGGTCTCAGGCCAGCACGCTGGGACTGTACCAATATTTTGATGCAATTAAGGGTTCCGATTAGTAAGCAATTTGCACTCCTCCACCAGTCTCTGTGCAGTTACTTCATTACTGTAAAAGCTCAAATCTGACTCTTGAGTGAAGCAGCTTTGCTCATTATTAAGTTGCCCAGATGAGTGACTTACTCAACGACACTCTAGTGGTCTGAAGGAGGACCCCATCTTCCAGGGAGAGCCTGTCAAACTCTCCAAGAAAAAGGTGAGTCATGCAATAAGATCTATTCTAAACCAATTGCTTCAAAACTGTTCAGGGTTAAGCATTTAGTATGCTTGCAGTCCAAATGGATTTTATTGCACATGGGTTGTGTTCATCATTTTCTACCTTTGGCGTTGACTAGCTATTAAAACCACAGACAAACATAAGCAACTCATTCTAATCTCCTGGCTGGAGCTTTCATTAACTCTCACTGCAGGTAGTGACGATAAAAGTTGGTTATGTTTTAATACCCACACTGCACCATGTATTGCTCGCTAATCCTCACAATGACCCTATGAGATAGATGCTATTGTTACCTGCTGCCAATTTTCGACCTTGGCACATGACCAAGGTCATACTGCTAGAGGGATGTGGCCATTATTGAACCCAGGCAGTAGGACTTCAGAACCTGGTCCTGTAATGATGTCACCATACAGCAGTCCTACAATATCTCTTTGCCTTATCCTGATTTCAGAACATTCCCCCTCCCTTTCACACCCAGTTCACTTTTTATACCGCTGTCAAACAGGTCTAATCATGTAATTCTCCCCATTAAAAGGGCTTTGAATGGTCTCATTACAAACTAGATAAACTCTACACTCCTTGGTATGGACTGGAAGGCCGTTTACCACCTGGCTTACAAATTCCTTTTTGTCTCATTTATTATCGTTCTTAATTCTGTGCCCAGTGCTCTAGTCACACCATTTGCATTCCCCAAGCATGTTGTGGACCATCCTGCCTCCTTCTTCTGCTTCTGCCACTTCTTTGCCTCGGAATCCTCAGCCCTGGAGTTTGGTCTGAAGCATCCTACCCATCCTTCAGGGATAACTCAAATGCCATTGTTTTGGAATAGTCTTTTCTGATTTTCCAACAGGAATCAGTTGGCTCTGTGCTGCCACAGCCCCCACTTTCATTACAGCATCTGTCACATTATGAAGTAATTATGTGTCTGGGCATCTATCTGCCCCTATTGACTGTGAGCCTCTCAGAGACAGAGACTAGTAATTATCTTCATATCCCAGCCTCATCATTGTGCATGTTTTCGGAACTGGTGGAAAAGCCAACTGAATACTTGAAGACTCTCGGTATCAGAGTAGGACATATTAGATTTCCCATCACTTAATTCACTTAGAAAGAGAGTCTTGCTATTTCAGGGAAAGTAACTTTGTGAAACGAGAATTCAGGTATTACAATGGTGATCCAGAGTTCTCTTTCCCAGGATGATAACCCAACAAGGTAAGTCCTAGAAATCTACGGAAGGTCTTCCATCCCAAGACTACATGTGAACAGAAGATGTTCCAGAGTGAACTTAAGGTCATTATGTTTTCCAGCCCCACAGTTGAAGGCAGCCAGGCCACTTCAATTAAGAGTGTGTAGAGTTAAATTGTTTTGTAAGGAGAAGTAGCCAGGCTCAATGAGATCTATAAGGCTTCTTCTTACACTAAATTTCTCTATTGAGTTTAGATGAACATCAAAGGCCCTACATTATTCTCCCAAATATTAGAAACCTAGGAAAGTAGGAGAAAGAAAGAATGAGCTTCTGTTTCCAATCATCTAGGCAGTTACAACAAATGTAATTTTCCTGACAAACCTAATAGGGATGAATATGCAGAAGCCAAAGAACGTTCCATGACATTCACAAGATGTTGGACAGTTGCGCCATTCTGGAATATGTCCTCTCCACTAATTAAATATGCCGGTGGGGCTCCACAGCTCAGGATGAAGAAGGAGGGCGTCTTTCAGAAACAATTTTAGCAGCTAACACACACGGTTCTTTATGTGCCCTTGATAACGATTTGACAAATGTTCATATTCTCATTTAAGGGTAACAGAAACTTGCAAAGTTAGGAAGAAGCCTGCTATTATCTTGATTCCATGGATATGGCCTGGCATCTCTGAGAAAATAAGCGCAATGATGGCTTGGTTGTAACCTCAGCGAGGATGTGGGCTGGAGTCTCCTACTCCAGAACCTGGGCTCTTTCCACTGGCCACATTGCCTTCTCCCAGAGAACGAGAGGCCTGTTATTTTCCAGTCTATATAAATGCTGACTACGAAATGCCATTTACACCACAATTAGATTATGTGTCTAATGAAAGGCAAGGATTACGGATGTCCACAAAATCCGACACCCCTTTTGCTATGAATTTTGCTGTGAAGTGCCCCGTGGTTAGAGGCTATGACTGAAAACAGAAGCTGGTTTGAATTCTAGACTTGTGGTTAAACAGCATTAGTGTGAGCAGCTCCTGGCTGGGGGCAGTAGGTGTGCAGAGAGAACAGGACCCAAATGGAAGGAGGGGAATAATCCCCAAACTGAATAATCCCATCCTGGATAATGGGATGCTGTCAATAAAAAGAGGGAATGTGACTGCATTAATATTTATTGTGGTCATCACTTTAATGACCTACTTCCTTGGAGATAAAAAAGGGACCTCACCATCGCTCTCTTTCCACTATCCTGATTCATTTTTCTTCAGAGGCCCCAGTGCCACTTAACATCGTATTACATACTTGTTGATTTATCATTTGTCTCCGCCACGAAAAGGTAAGTTCCATGAGGACTTTACTTTGACCTCCCCATCTCCCCAGAGGAGGGAACAGCTTGCATATTTCCCTTTATGAATAAAATGAATGAACAGGGAAGTGTGAACATAAATTTACCTTAAACAGAAAGTTTGCTGCTTATGAGACACTTAAAGGTTCGGAAAGCTTGAAAGTGAAACGGCAGCCCTACGTGTGTACAAAGTACGTATTTAAAACTCTCTTCTCTTTCATTGTTTTTCCATGACACATTGGGGAAATGGAAAGCTTTATTCTCTCCCCTTGGCCAGCTCCATCAAGAAGACACAGCGATTTGGAACCCAGTGGTGCCCTCAGATCCTTTTTTTAAAATCCTTTTCCTACCACTTAAGTTCCTTTTTTTTCTGAAAATGGGTAGCATGTTTCTAGAGGATCCCTAGATGTTGAAAATTAAGGGACTGCCTTACCTTCCATGTCATCAACGAGTGAGGGGAAGGTAGAATCGTCTTTACGAATCATTTTTAATAATTCATAAAGAAATAAACACCAAACCCATCTCCGGCCACCTAGGGTCATTTCAGCAGTTGTTCCCTTTTTCAAGGGGACTTTATAATCTTCGCTTTCTCCCCATCACAGGGTAGGAGACTCATAAGTAGCAGTGTCGCATGACCTCCACACTGCACAGGGAATTACGTTTGACAAACATCTCTGTAACTCTGTTAGGGAATCAGGAATAGGTTACAAAATTTTAAAATCACTGCCTATTTTAAATCCTTAATCTTTCTCAAAAAATCCTGGGAAACAATTTCACCATCACTTCTGAAGGAAAACAAGTAATAATGAGACACTGCTTTCTGGCATTTGATTTCAAATGCATCTATTATTAAAAACAAAAAAAAGAGGACAATCTCCTCAAAGGAGAGAGAAAATGTATTATCTATAAATATGACAGTGAAAATGAAATTAAGCTTCCACTGAAACAGCTTTGGTAATTTAGTCTGCACAAGTTGGAAGGAGCATTTTTAGAGGGGAGAGAGAGCAGCAATCAGCTGTTTTCCTCTTGGAGACCAAAAATGTGTGAGAAATTATGATACAAATTGCAGTGCCTGAAGCTGAAAAATGACAGGAATAAGCACTGATGCCACCCCACTCCCCCCCCCAAAAAAAGGATTAATCAGCTTCATTTTAAGAAAGCACATACATAGAGAGGGTTTTATCATGGCCTAGGTTTAGTCTTCTAAGCTAAGAAACCCAATATCTGAGCTTTTGTTTCTGTGTTAGGCTTGAGTCAAGCAGGAAACGACATTGGTCTATATGGAGATGAGGATATTGACCCACCCTTAGTAGAGAACACATTTTGAGTATCTTTTCTTCCAGCAGCAGTAGTGGATTTCAATGAATTCATTCCCAACCCTTTCTCTACCCCTCAAGGGGCCAAGGCCCTACCATTCCGAAATGCTGGCAGGGATTGGGATGGGATGAATAGGACCATCAGACACACAGCGTCCAACCACAGACCATTGCTCCCAGAATTTTCCATTTCTGATGGAGGAACTGAACAGGGGTGGCGTTTCTACATGACTCTGTCTCTAGACATCAGCGGATGTCCTAGGTCAGGCCTGGCTGGGCGGGCAATGCCAGAAATGCAGGATGTGGAGCGAGGAGGCCTATGGTCTACAGTCCCAGTTGCGACAGTCATTAGCAGTGCATCTTGGTCTTCAGTTCATCATCAGTTAAATGGAGAACTCTACTTGCTCACCTCCCAGAGTGCTGTGAGATCTGAGGACAGAGCCAGTATGCTACGCCTTGTCAACTTCAATGCTGATTGTTGCGGTCTTACTGTCAGTGTTGGTTGTTGCTGTCAATGCACTTAAATGCCCACTGTTTACCATAACCAGCCATTACGGATCTTATCCAGTAGTTTATCAAAACCCTCCCTTTAGCATTTTCATATTTTTGGCCTGGAAAATGGTTTCCAAGAAGATCAAAGAGTAAGTATTTAAGCACTGAGAAATGGCAGGGTTTCTCCTGAAGTACTATAGGAATTCAGGAGCAGATCTTCTCTCTTTTGAAAATATAGTTCGTTTTTTGTCCCCTTAAGACTTCAAAAAATACCAAGTGGTAGGGTAGAGTTTCATTTTCTCTTTCCTCTAACCAATCAGTTTGATCCCCAACTTTGCAGGGAAGGATGTGTCTTACAGTGACGTTACCTTGCACTGAAAACACCCTTTGGAATGCAGTTACAATTGAAGAGCAATGTCTACAGGCAACTGTTTACTGATTGTCTTAGTTTGCTTGAGCTTCTATCACAAGCACCACAAACAGGTTTCAGCTGAATAAATAGGAATTTATTGTCTCATGGCTTGGAGGTTAGAAGGAATTCAAAATTAAGGCATCAGTTGGGCCATGTTTCCTCCCCAAAGACTCTCTCGGTGGTTGGCTGGCAATCCTTGGTGGTCCTTGGCTCTCCTATCACAGGATAATGTCGTCTCCTTTCTCTCCTGGGTTCCTGCTGACTTCCAATTCCTCTTTGTAAGGCCTCCAGTAATACGGATTTTTAAGACCACCCTCATTCAGTTGGGCCACACCTTAACCAAAAATACCATCTTCAAGAGATCCTGGTTACAATGGGTTCACACCCACAGGAGTGGGGAGTAAGAGTAAGAATAAGTTTTTTCTGGCATACATATCTCAGTCTATCACAAAGATCATAAATATGAGCCTTAAAATCAAAGATCTGACCAAAAGAAGAGGATGATAACTCTGCCCTCAAAGTAGGGACAAATACCAACCCAGAATTGTATGAGATTTGGAAGAGACATTTTTCAATGTAAGAAAGAGAATCTGTCCTGGAAATACATTTCAGTTAAGGGTGTTTGCCATTCGCTGTTCCATGAACAAAACACCGAACTTCTTCAGATCGATATCACTCTGCAGGCAAATAGCACTTCGGTGTCTGGAGTTTCATTCTTGCTAGGGCACTGATTCACATTTTCTTGTCATCATAGAATGCGCTGGTTCGCAGGTGAAAACAAGATTAAGCTAAGGCAGTAATTATGAATAAAAATAGAATGATTAAACTAGGGCTAAAAGAGACTTTAGGAATCATATAGTTCAGGGTGAAGAATTATTCTTCAGAATTTCCAGTGACTCTTGAGGTATCATGAAGAAAAGTAATTATTGTGAAATTTATTTATAACTAGGATTATCATTGTATTGTGTTCTTTGAAAGGCCTGAAATAATCATAGGATAGTAGAATTTTTGAGGCCAAAGAGATATTGGGATTATCTCCTTCAATTTCTTCTGTTTAATGTAGGGATTATTCCTTTTTCATTATTCTTGGCTGGTAGTAATTGATTCCCTACCAAATACATAAATATAAAAATAGGAACATTATAAACAAACAATAAACTATAGACCTAACTTTATTAATGTTATTACTTTGATAGAAAAAAATGTAAATGTTTTGTTACTGTGTGCCTACTAAAATACCTGGCATGCAGTGCTCAATAGGTGTTGCTAAATTGAATTGAGAATGTTCTGGAAGCCTTCTTGGAGTTGGTGGACCACCGCTAGTCTGGACTATCTGCATTAGCACAGATGTACATCTAACATCCCAGAAGGGGTAAGACAATCCTATTTAAAAAATCATTCATATTAGGGTCAACAACCTACTTCAGTATGTCTAAACTCGGAGTTACAGAGTGGATAGGCCTTTAGCAGGTGATTTGACCTGCAAGGTTTTTCTTTAGGTAAGAACATGAGTAACCATTTAGGTCATTAGTTTGATATTTCCTGAGGATATTTCCTGAGTAGCACCTCCAATGGTTTTTAGGTTCTTCCTTAAGTCCTATAGAGCAATTGAATCCCCTTTTGTATGCTTTCCTGGCACCCTGCTCCCCTCAATGGTATTTACCTGCACAGCTTATGTTCACTAGCAAACTCGAAGTTCTGTTGAGGGCAGTGATGTCTTATATTTTGCTCACTGCTCTATCCTCAGTGCTAACTCAGCATAGAGTTTGGTCCAGAAAAGGTACTTAGTAAAGAACTGTTGACTCATCTGCCTGTTGCTAAGCAAACACCAGTACCATTGTTTTTCTTTGCAGAGCCTGTTTTCACTCAAGATTTCAAAGTCCTTATCAGTGATGGCCTGAAATGTTCTCCTGGCAAATGTCAACGTTTTTCAAGTCCAACTGCTCAGGGGCTTTAGGGTATGAACAGTTAGATGGAGAATGAGTTTATTAGAAATCTATTTATCTGTCTAATTTCAAAGCTCATAAATTGTAAATTTATCTCAGCAGAGCTAAATGCATGGTACTTAAATGTTCCTAAAGCAAAACCCAACATGTGGAAGTAAAACATCATTAAAAATGTCTACTGGTTGTTGATACACATGAATGATAATAGGAATGAAAACGTATTAACATTTTGCTTTTTCATTTCATAGCCAGAGATCTCAATTATTGCTTACACACGAACCTACCCAGTCTTTTATCTAATACACTCTGTCCCCTCATCTGCCTAGAAGGTTGCCTCTTCCCCTTCTCCCTTCTCACCTGGCTATGCCTATCTTTCAGGTCTCAGCATAAAATTTTGATAGTTGAACTTTCAATTTTAGTCTGAGGATACTGAACACAACTGGACAATCAAATATGAATCCCTGCACCACAACGATTTGCTGGAGCAGCTACATAAGATTATTTTTTCCCCATTTTATCATACATGGTGGATGAGAATTAAATGAGAGGGCAACATACTCAATGGGTAATGTTCCTAACCAGAATCATAGTATCTCGAGCTCTAGCTTGGTACTACTAAACGCAACAAGCAAAGCTCTAGGTTCACCTTTAAAGGAGAACCTTTTTACTTGAATCCTGATATTGGAAAACAAACAAACAAACAAACAACACCACCAAAATGAAATAAACAAAACAAAGCAAAACTGGCACAGCTAGATAGTGGAATTAGGCATGTAACCCCAGCTGAAGTCTATTTCTGTAATTAGAGTGTAGAACAAAACAGGAACCATAAACATAGAATAAGAGCTACCCTTCTATTCCAAATATCAGAATAACTTTTTATGATACTCACTACTAAATATCTACTGAAAACTTCCTAAGTGACAGATTGGGGGTAGAGCAGGGAGACAGGGACGGCACACTGAGAAACAAACTACACAATGCAAAGTATGTCAACAGGGGTATGTACAGAACGGAGGCAGTCTAGAAGGTGGAGCAGAGTTCATGGCATGGCAATCATAAGGATTCAGAAGGGTAGGCAGAGGATGTGGCATTTAATAAAGTCTTGAAGAATAAGTAGCATTTTTCTTTGAAACAGAAGATAGGGCAGGTGGGAAAGGAGAAGAGAGAGGAAAGTACCTTTCAAATGGAGAGGACAGTTTATAATTGTAAGATAAAAGGTTAAAATCACATTCTCCTGTTGTGCATTGAGTTGTTGATCTCAGTTTGGATACATTCTTGGTCTTGGTTGCATTCTTGGTCCATTATGGACTCATTGTAACTAAGATCTCTTCAAGATACTACTTTGGTTAACGTCTGGATTCGAGTTCTTTAAAGGCAGAGTAAAAATCAGACAGAGAGAGAGAAGCCACCATGTATACTGACATGTGACAAAAAAGCCAAGGACCAAAGATCACCTGCAGCCAGCCACACAATGCCAGACTTCTGGGAGAAAGCATTACCTTGACTTTGGACTTCTCGTAGCCTCAAAACCGTGAGTCAATGAATTCCCATTGTTAATGTCAACCTATTGTATAGTATTTGTCTTAGCAGCTGGGGAATGGAAACATCTCCCCATTACTATCACAAGTTAATATGTATACAACATATGTCTTAGGAGATCTCAAAGCTCAACTGTGAAAAAGAGAATGAGAAATAAATTAAATAGCCAACCTCAAGGAGAAAATCAATAATTAAAGCAATGCCATAAGGAGTTATCAAGAGCTCCGCATTCTTTCATCCATTTACTCAAATATTTTCTGAAAGCCTATGAAACCGATAAGTCAGGACCCACTCAGTGAACAAAATAGTTCTCTTACCACTGTGGACTGTGTGTTCTATTAGGTGAGAAGAGCAAACAAACAAAATAAAAGGCAAATGATGCAGAATGTTAGATGGTGAAAATGCTACAGGAAGAATAAAGGGGGTGACGGTGGGGGTCTGCCCTACAAGAAGAGGGCTGCAGTGGTAGATTCTGGTGAGAGCAACTGAAGCATAACGTTAAGTCTAATTGAGCAGGGAAAGATTTCTTTAAGGTTCATTACCTTAACAATCTTCCTGAAATTCCTTTGGGGTCAATGTGGGAGTATTTCCCACCTTCATTTTACTAACAGGGAAACTAGACCACAGAGAAGAGGGCAGAATGAAGTAAGATCAGAAAGAAAATTGGTGGCAGATTAGGGTTTTAAGCATGAATCGAAACAATGCCACATAGATCACAGAGCTCACTGCACATATTAAGAATAAAAAATTGTATAATATTTGTAATTATAAAACATCATCTTCAGAAAAAAGAAATGACTCCCCAGGGAGAGGAAAACAAATGAAGATAATCGAGTTTGAGGGCACAAAGAAAGAAAGAAAGAAACAACCAACCAAAAACTTCAACATGATTGGATCAAACCTATTTGGAATTAATGCCTTTCAGGGATGTTGAAGATAAATTTTGTATGCCATATAGTTTTGCTTAATTCCAACTACCATTTATTGCTATGTGCCATGCAATAAACTGACTTTTTTGGATTAATTAAATCATCTATTTCTACCAAATGACCCTAATGAGGTCAGTGCTGTTTCTAACCCTATTTTACAGCTGAGGAGTCAAAGGCAAAAAAGAGGTTAGGCACCATGCTTAGAGTCATAGAGCCAACAAAAGGTGTCTGAGATTCAAACCCTGCAGAGTCTGGAACCCGTGTACTGGGCCATGACATAGGGGCCGCCTCCAGCTCTGCTTTGCTTTGGACTTTGGAGAAACAGGAACTCTTTAAGTTGCTTCATCTGGCCTCTGGTTTCCTCGGCAGTCCTCCTCCAAATTTGGTGAGGGAATGCCGGAAGTCACGACACATCATTTTCTAGCGCCATCAAGGTGATTTAGCTCTGGGTAATGAGTAAGAACGTCCTCATAAAATCAGAACAATTTAGAGTAATCTCGAGGAACATGAACCAGAGGGTAAAGTGTCCAGAAATCATCTCTTAATAAATGCTTAACTGAGCTTGGGTTTGTTAGCCTAAACAAGAGAGGCCCTTAGAGAAAGGAAATGGGTAAGTTACTTCGACATTTTGATAGCTTTTCCCGGGAAAGAACGAGAAGAAATAAGATTGGGGGGATAAGTTAACAATAGGTAAAAGATTTAACTTAATACAAGAAAGAACTCTGTGACGATTCAGACCTTCTCCACCATGGACAAGCTTATCTTGTAAACCAGTGAGATCCCCATTCAAGCAGAGACCAGAGGACAGATTGACCGGAAGGCAGCAACAGGCTGATATTGCTTGCCTCGACGGTCTCCAAGTCCCTTTTCAATCATCAGATGACTAATTATTCAAAGTTCTGGTCCAAAGTCAGGTGTTAATGCTGGTTTTTTTTTTTACAGGGGCAGGCACCGGGAATTGAACCTGGGTCTCTGGCATGGCAGGCAAGAACTCTGCCACTGAGCCACCGTGGCCCGCCCTGCTAATGCTGTTTAATTCATCATTTGATGTTTACATTATCCACAAAGTTTTCATCAGTATCAGATTATAGGATCCGGGCTGAGTCCCCAGAGTCCACGTTCTATGAGGAATCTGAGGACAGTGATGGGCCAAACTTGGTTGGTCCAAGATCTTTGGAGGCAGGATGTCTGAGTGTTTGATAATGTTTCTTCTTTCTTGCAGTGCTTTTTTTGGAAATTGCTGGGGGAATAGAGAAATAATGCTTTTCTTTCAATGATACGTTGACAGGCAACAGGGAGAATTTTTTACATAGTAACCGGAAGGAAAACAGCAACCTGAGACACCGAGCTGAAAAGTGGCCTGTGGCCTTGTTCTTCTCTCCTAGGAGTCCTAGAAGATGAGGAGGATGTCTAAAAAAATCTACCCAATCTTTGTTTGGGAAGAAGGCCTTTTTTTTTCCAGGGTGGAAGGGCAGTCTTGTCAAAGTGATGTATGCATTAATTTTCTGCATCCTGGCTGGCCTGTCAGGACAGCCCTGTACCTTGAACTAGGGTAGCAGGTGAGGAAGACAGAGAGACAATGAGCGCGTGGGGGTGGCACCGAGCACAGAGACCACCCTGACCCACCTGCCAAGATGACACCCCTATTCTCCTAATGCTTTCTCCCCATCACGTTCTCTTTGATTCATTTCAATCAAGAACCCGACCCTCCTCCAACAGACCGACCAATTGCTTGTACAAATTCAGCTGAAATATCCTACAAACACACAGACCTTGACTGAACTGCAAAACATTATGCAATTTTTTGGTTAGTACCTTCAGTTGAACATTTTACAATTGCCAGCTTTAAGTGGAAACCGACTGAGTGACACCTTACTAGCATGTTGTCATGAGTATCTTTTTCAGATGATTAAAGTTGCTGAGAGAGACCTAAATTTACTCGGTGTACAGTGGACAAGGAGATAGGAAATGAAGTTGACTGCCAGCTTTCTTTGGGAAAGAAGTTGGGCTCTAGTAGAAAGTTCCGGGAAGACCCAAGCTTGAAGGGGTGGTCCCTCTACTTAGTACCAAGGGCAGCAGTTTGCAGAAATGTCTATGATGCAGGACCAGATTGTACTATTAATTTTTCAACCCATCACAAACTGATGCTTTTGCAAAATATAATAATAAGATATAAAAATGAAACTTTTAAATTTTATTAGATTCATAAAATGATAGTCGAATTGCGATAAAAGTTACTAAAAGCTTGTTCTCAATTTCTGTACCTATGTGGCTGTAGATGGATAACAAGCAGTTTGCGCATCCATCTCCTTTCCTTCCCTATCTGAATCCATCTTTCTATCTATTTATTATCTTCTATCTACTTCTCCATTTTCTGAACATCTAAGAGTAGGTTGTATACGTCACGCTCTTTGACCACATATTACTTCCATGTACATTTCCTAAGAACAAGGATGTTTACATATGTAATCATCTTAAGTACCGTTATCAAGTTCAAGAACTGTAACAATGATATAAAGCTTTCTGTCTATATTCCAATTTTTTCATATGTCCTAAAAATATCCTCTTGGGCCTTTTCTCCTCTTTCATCAGATCTGGTCCTGGATCATGTATTGCATATAATTGTCATTGTCTTTTTAGTTGCTCTTTTTTTTTTCCCCCTTAATCATGGAAATACAGATACAATATTATTTTTCTCATCTCATCCACTCCCAAGCAAACCATTCGGTGGCACCCCCACATTCATGATGTCGGGGTGCCCTCATCACCATCCATTACCAGAACCTTCCCATCACCCCAAGAAGAAACCCTACACCCATTATGCATTAATGGCAACATTAATCTCCCATACTCTCCTTGACATTAATTTGTTTGGTTTGGTTTCACTTTCAGACTATTTTTTATTTCCCAATGGAGATGAGCCCTGGTCTTGGTCTTCTTAGTGTCCAGCCCCCCCACCTCCCAACCTGCCCTCCCCTCCAACCCCCACTATCCATCCCCCACCCCCATTACCTTTCCAGCCTCTGCATGGTCATGGCCAGAGTTTTGTTCAGCTCATCAATCATCCTGCAGCCGGAGGGGTGCATGGGGAGGGTGCCGGTGGCAGAGGGGAGGTGCTGGCCGTGGCCGCCGTACTGCAGCTGGTGCTGGATCTGGGAGGGCAGGACTGTGTGGTGGTGCTGGACCACGCCCTGCGGGCCCCCCTTCTGGGCGGCGTAGGAGGCCAGGGAGAGCTCTGGCCCCCCCACGGGCATACAGATCATGACTTTCTTTGGAGGTAGCGGAGGCGACAGTTTCACTGGCAGACAAGGCAATTTCACAGGGGCGCCAGGATCTGCGGCAGAAGGAGGGCGAGACGCAGAGGTGAGTTTTGGGGGCTTCCCGGGAAACACGGAGCACCGCAAGTGTCCTTCTTGAGGCTGTGACCACGAAGACGCGCCCCTTTGGATAAAACAGCATGGGGAGTGCTATGCAGAAAACACCCACTGGCTTTTGTTGCCTGCTCAGAGTCTGCTGGCTGCAAGGCCCTTGGGACCGTCGCTAGCTGTGCTTGTCCCAGCGCAGGCCAGACGGAGGCTCCAGAGCAGCCCAGATGGTAAGCCAGCAGCGAGGGGGGACTGCGCACACCTTTTTTGCTCTTGGAAACACACGAACCTGGACAGAGACTCGTCCTAGGGTACGCTGTGAGGTTGATTTGGATGATGAGAAATGTCCTCTCAGCTGACACTTCCTAAGGGCACGGAATTGGGGTCAAGTCCACTAACAGCTCCTCAGCTAATTACTTGAACACTACCAACCTGGATACCCTCATTTGTCAGCTCAGAAGGGCTGCTCTGGGGAGGACCGCTTACACTCCAGAGGGAGCACCTACACGTCTGCAGCGGGGACTACAGTGGCTACAGTGGGCAGGGTGTGAGCGGGGCGGTTGGGCCGGCTGACCACGAGGTGGGCTGTTCCCATGCAAAGGAGGCTCCAGCACGGCACTGTGGGGCCTCAGGGAACCTGCACAGGACCTACCCTGTGGCTCAATGACAGACAGCATCACTGAAGCTTCTGAGAGATGCTCCAAGACCTCTGGAAGACCCTGTAGTGCTCTGCTTGTCCCCCACATTCCTGGAACTCATCGAGCACTGGGAGTGTGGGGTGAGGGGGGCTTGCTTAGGAGAAGCATAGCTGCAAAAGAGCACGGCAGAGGAGGAGGGGGTCCCACTGCGTGCGATGTGGCAGAGCCAGTCTCGACTCCACGCCCGGCACCCAGTGTGGGGAAGTACTTCCTGGTTCTCGCTCATGGTGAGGAATTAGATTTTTTTTTTTCCTCTACTCTCTTCCTTGGATGTGACCTTCCTTCAATTTAACTTTCATGGTCCTGCCTAAAATGATGACACCCTTAGACCAGGTCACTGACCAGCTCACTCCACAGTTTTAAAACCCACCAATGGCTTGTTGCCTAAACTTCATGATTCATCCTTCAAGGCCTTCCATGGTCTACCTGCTGCTTAGCTCACAACCTCATATCTACACTTAACCCCATGTGTCTTCTCTGTCTGCCCAAGTGGGAAATGAACTCTCCGATTGTAGCAGGAAAGCATGAGGCCATCATCCCTCCCAAAGCAAGGATCAACTTTCTCTGTGAATTTTATTTATTTGGTGCTCAACTGAGTCCTACCAAGTGGCCTTGGTCAGCCGCCTCTCACCCACTCCCCTGGGGCCATTTCAGTCTTGTCTGGTCTCCCCATGACTCTCACCTTCAGCTAATTTCTTCTTCCTACTTCACAGAGAAACCAGAGGGGTGCCCTCAAGGCTTCCTGCCTTCTCACCCCCCACTGAACCGAGGTTGCTTTCCCGGCCATTGCCCACAGGCATCCACTCTAACCCAAGTTCCTCCAAATGCCTCATGTCCCCTGGGCCTTTGCCTGTTACTTTCCCTTGGTTTGGAATATTCTATTTTAGTCCTCCTTGTCAAGTCGTACTTTCCCTTCAAGATCCAGCTCATAAACCACCTTTTCTGAGAAACCTTCCTCAATCATTCATCACTCTTTCCACTCTGTGCCCACTCTACCTTGCGTGGGTGTGTAAAGATGACACGAGATGGAATAATATGATAATGAGTAATGGTGAGAATAACAATCATAACCAGCACTCATATCGGACTTACTATGTGCCAGATATTGTCCCCAGCACTTTTCAGAGGCTAACAAATTTAGTCCTCAAAACAAGCCCGGGAGGTAGAAACTGTTATCATCACAACTTTAGAGATGATGAAACTGAGACTGAAGACAATGTCTGCACTTCCTGTTTACATAACTGTCTGCTCTCCTGGAGAACAGGGACTATGCAATTTGTCATCATATCCTTGGCATCCTGTACAGTGCCAGTTAACAGCAAGAGGCTCCTGGCGTGTTTACAAATGAGCCGAAATGTTGATGATCACACCTCTCCCAGAAGCAGACACTCTGGGAGGGAGATATGAGCAGACAACTGATTACTACTTTAGGATCATGCAGCTGTGAGAGTCTGAACACTAAACTCTTGGTCCTCAAGCTGAGATACAGAAAAATCTAGTAATTCCAGGGGGTCTGGCAAGATTGTTCTCCTAAAACCACAATGCAAGCTGGTCATAGCCAAGAGGCTCATTCTGTGTGTTACTATTATCTGTGCACACAATACAAGGCAAGCATGCGCAGGAGCATCAGTTGTGCCTCTAGCTGATTCCAAAGTGGCTGAGATGAGGAAACTCAAGACTTCTGTCCAGTTTCCATTATTGAAGCATCATCTCCCATGGCTCTTTGAAGCTTGAGTGCAAACCGAGCAAATGCAATGGGTCTGGAAGTGTTAGGGGTCTTCCTCCAGGGGCTCCTGACCCATGATTCCTGCATTTGTGGGTTCTGGGTCTCTGTTCAAGGTAGGGAGGTGCTCATTTACCTGGATAGCAGAAGGTAGAACCAGGAGGGCTGAGGGGAACTCTCTGCTCAGGAAGGAGAGTGATGGTAATGGATTTCGCTATTCAGATTAAGCTATAACTTCCTGCACACTCTCCACCAGTGTTTCTTGTCAATACTCCTGAAGCCAAATTTACTTGGTGTCTTTCCTGGTAATAGGCCAAACGGGCTCAGGAATGCTGTCAAAACAGGCACGGGAGTATTCTATGCATGATTTTTCTGTAAACCTACTTCTCTAATTAAAAACAACAACAACAAAACAGGCAAGGAAGAAATGAGCAGCAGGACCAAACGAGAGGAAAAATGAGCGGTGGTCACTCAGAGATGACATGGTGGAACATGCAGAGTCCATCCTCCCCTTTCTTCTTTTCCTGCTTGCATCTCCCTTCTGATTTTTTCTCTACACGTGCTCAAAAATTAAATAAGAGTAGAGAGTAAAATGCATCATTTAGAAGATTTTTTGGAAAAGCAGAAACAACCATGTGTCCATCAATAGGTAAATGGATAAAGAAACGTGATCTATCCACACGGTGGAATATTATTCAGCCATAAAAAGGAATGAAGTGGCAATACATGCAACAACATGGATAAACCCTGGCAACATTCTGCTGAGTGGACGAAGCCAGTGACGAAAGGTCATATGCTGTATCATTCCATTTATATGGAAAATCCAGAATAGGTAAATCTATGGAGACAGAAAGTTGATTAGTGGCTGCCAGTGTGTGTGTGTGAGAGAGAAGAAATAGGGAGTGACTGCTAAGGGGTATTGGGTTTTCTTTTTTTGGTTGTGATGAAAGCATTTTGGGACTTGATAAAGGTGTGATTGTTCAATATTGTGAATATACCAGATGCCATTGACTTGAGCACTTTAAAATGGTTAATTTTATGTTAAATGAGTTCCACTAAAATTAAAAAAAAATACATAAAAAATATCTTTTGGCTCATTAGTATATCTGGTAAAAACAGAGAAACTGAGTTAAAAAAAAGGCTCAGATTAGATGAAATTGCCTGCTTTCTGTGAATTAGGTATGTGGTCACTAACTTTCCCCAATACTGCAGGTAGCTGAGGAGAGCCCGGGCACACTGGATCTTTATAAACTTGGCAAAGTCTATTTTTATATTCTTATGACCTTTAAATATCAGGTCGTTCCTCCGAACAGAGCTGGTGGCACACCAGGGACCAGCTGTACCTGATCTGTCAGTTGGAACTTGATCCCTCTCAAACTTCTGTGCTCTCTGTGCCCCACACCCCCAAACACCACAGTAGCCTGGGACCCCATCTCCTCTTACTGTGTGGATAGGGGTCCCAGCCCTCTAATCCACCCTCCCACCCTCCACCAGACATGCCCCTAAACACCGGTCATGCCTAAGGTCTCACAAGGGCTCCAGCCAACACTGCGACTGGGCCATCCCGTCCTGACCTCCTCCTGTTTCTTGGCCTATTGTGGCCTCTCCGGTCCAGCCAGTTTCTGCACTGGGTTTCCAGATAACCATGCTCATTCCTTCTTTGGAACTCTGGTTGTCCCCGCCCCGTGAAATGCCTCCCTGCTCCTGTCTGATGATCAAAATGGCATTCAACTTGATGGGGCAAATGTGATTAAGACGTTCAAAGCTGGTGGATCTGGGGGAACCGTGTGCAGGGTATGGTGGAGTTCTCTGTATGTGTTTTGTATGACTTTTGCACCTGTGCTGTAAGTTTGAAATTATTTCAAAACACAAAGTTACAAAAAAATTGCATTCACCCTTCGAGATGCAACTGAACACCTGCTTTCCTCTTTGCAGCCCTTCCTCTGAACAACTGGATCTTCAATGGTCAGTTGGCACCCCCACTGAATTGTTCTATTTTTTTTTTTCATGGGCAGACACCAGGAATCGAAGAATTCTGCTCTATTTTGTGCTGGGTTACTACTGGCTTCCTGGGTCTAACCTGGTCTTTCCAGCTACCTGCTAGCTGGCTCCTCCTAAACACGCCAGCATTCCTATAGCGGGATTCTTGGTCTGAGGGGTGATGGCTACTCTTATAGACTGGGGGGTATTAGGGTTATCCAGATATTTTAAAACAAGACTTACGCAGCCCCTTACTCCCTACCCCACCTCTGAGGGATTCTGGGGGTGGGATCCAGATTTGTGTTTTTGAAAACCCAGTTTGAGATCCACTCTTAGACTCATTCTTTTCTCTAACCAAGGGCAATATTTCTTGTTTGGAACACCTGTGGCAGTCAACTGGTGTTGAAATCAAGTTTGTATTTCCCAGGCTTCACCTCTGATCTACACTGAACCAGAACTTCTGGACCACATATTTGGAGTTGAAAATGCTCCCTGGGTATCTACTATTGCACGGGGAGTATATATGTTCAAATCACTGATTCACGGGTGCCAAAAGCCTTGGAGTATGAACCTGCAAAAAGCTGGGACATTCCAGCAAGCAATGGCCAATGGCCGAGTTGTATCATTTTTACCAAAAGAGCTGGGCAAATGCCTATCCTGGGAGCTCATTAGGATGGTCTTTGGGTTCTATTTTTATGCCCCTCATTTGTAAAAAGCAAAAGACCAATTTGCCTGAAACCAATTTACTGAAAGCTAATTTGTGTGAGATCTATTCACCTAATGGCTAGCTTGCCCAATTCTAATGTTTGCTATTAAAGGATTTTTTTAAAAAACCTATTTGTGGAATGGCACTTCAAATTTAATTTTATATCTATAAAAACCATTTGTCAACTATGAGCATTTTAAGACCTCTGGGATTTCTTATATGCTCATTGGTGGATTTTTCTATTTGATCTACTTTAGAACACTGTAAGGACTTTTTATACAAGTTTGCCTAAGAGTCTTTCTTCAAAATTTTGTCTTAGGCAATACATACTTGCTGAGTGGTTAGTTTTTCCTATACAGTGATTCAGTGCATTAGAGTCTTCTTGCTTCCTTCTTGCTGTTCTTAATGTGCCCTATGTGTACTTTACACATTTATTAAACAAAATAAGACGCATACACCCATACTCATTTCTTTTTGGTGAGGCACTGACATTTGCTTAGTGAAGATGACAAAGTGAGATGGATGGACTGGGTTATACTTCATTCCAACGACTTTTATTTTTCAATAGGCCAAATTCTTAAGACAGTGGTTTATCAACCTCATTACTGAAGGAAAGACAAATTCATGTACCTTAACTTTTGGAGGTTCAGATTCAGTGGGTTTACAGTGGGTGCAGGGGTCTGATTTTTACAATAAGCTTCTGGAATACTCTGACCTAAGTGGAGACAACTCTTTGAGAAAGTGGCATAATTTATTATAGGAGTAGGAAAGCCCAAATCCTAACCGCGCCGGTTTGATTATGTTGTAGATCCCGGAAAAGCCATGTCCCTTAATCCACATTCAGTATTACTGGGTGGAAGCTTTTTGATTGTTCCCATGGAGATGTGACCCATCCAACTGTGGGTGGTAATTTCTGATTAGATGGTTTCTATGGAGATGTGTCTCCACCCATCCAAGGTGGGGTTGCTTACTGGAGCCCTTTAAGAGGGAACCATTTTGGAAACTTTTACAGCCTTCAGAGCTGAGAAAGCCCATGCAGCCAGAGACCTGTGGAGATGAAAAAGGAAAACTTTTCCTTCATGAGATAAGAAGCCTGGAGAGAAAGCTAGCAGATGTTGCCATGTTCACCATGTGCCTTTCCAGTTGAGAGATAAACTCTGAACGTCATTGGCTTCCTTAAACCAAGGTATCATTCTCTGGATGCCTTAGATTGGATATCTCCATAGTCTTGCTTTAATTTGGACATTTTTGTGACCTTAGAATATGTAAACTTGCAACTTAATAAATGCCTCTTTTAAAAAGTCATTCCATTTCTGGTATATCGCCTTCTGGCAGCTTGCAAACTAGAACAGTAACCAAAATTTGCGTTATGAGAAATATAAACTACAGAATCACACACTTACTTATCTGTTACCTTCACAAATTAATCTCTCTCTCTAATGTTTAGTTTAGCAACCTGTGTAATGGGGGTAAATGAAATAGGGCTATTGTGAGTATTAAATTAAATAATGTAAACAACTGTTTAATAGAGTGCCTGGCAATTGGTTACTCAATAAATAGTAACTGTTATCCCTGCTGCTCTCATTGGCATCACCATTATCAATTTGTCCTCCCCGTGGCTGGGTTTAGGTGGGCTGCCCACTGAGCTCCCATGGCCCCTGTGTGTCCTTCTCCTCAGGATTTTGTACAGAGTTGATTCAATCCGTTTCATTTCTTTTGAGTTGGTGCTGTTTTTTGTTTTTTTTTTTTCTTTTGCAGAGGGTGGCCTTAAAGCATCAATGGAACCACACTGGGTGTGGCTATTTCCTCACCTCACCTGTCTTAACTGCTACCAGGGACTGGGCCAGGTGTATAGTGTGTGTGTGTGTGTGTGTCATAAATGATTGGCTGGTTTTCCTTCTCACCAGGTATGCAGAGCAGAAGGAAAAGGTGGAGCATAGTGACATTTCTCTTACACTAAGCCTCTTCTTATCAAAGTGTGGCCCAGGGACCAGCAGCGTCAGCTTCCCCTGAGAGTTGGTCAGAAATGCAGAACTGCAGGGTGAACCCAATCCTTCTGAACAAGGACCTGTGCCTTGACGGGATCCCCAGGTGACTCTGAGAAGCACTCCTCTGAGAGGGATGCCTTTTGGAAGAGGCTGCTCCTTCCACGGGCAAGGTGATGATGCCCAGAGCCTTAGGCAGGAGGAGATGAGCCTGGTCCTGCACTCTAGGAGGTGGGCAGGGTCTGCAGGAGCTTCTGCTGCTCTCTGGGGTCTGAAGGGCCTGGTGAAAACGCCATTGCCTTTGAAAAGAGAAGAGGTGAGGTCTAGTCTTACCTAGTACCTACCTGAGGGGCTCAGATTCCTCACCTGAGTGTGGAAAAGTGTAGAAAAGGGAGTATCATCCACTCTCCTTTAGGTCTGTTATGAGAAGTAAACAGATTAACATCTACACAGTTACCATGTGATGTGTTGAGGGCACGAGTGGGGCTGAAATCCATGTCCCGGAATGGACTAAGTTTCCTGAAGAATAAGCACCTTTTTGCAATTCTGCCGAGTCCCCCGAAAGGGAGGTTGGCAAAGCTCTTGGGTATAAATTACCCCAAGACAGTGTTTGTTATGTAACAGGAATTCAAAGGAGGTAGCACTAATTGCTTCTGGAATAAAAATAATAAAATAGCCTCTGCCCTCTTCCATAGATTCTTGTGAGGGTGAGACAAGATAACGTGAAAATGCCTTATAAGGTACAAAGCCCTAGATACGTGCATTTGCAGTGTTATCAACAGGACCCTTGCTGTACCTGAGGAAGTCCATCCATCCTGACAGTTTTCCAGCCTGGGGTGGGGAGATAGAAGCCAAAAAAGCCACTAAGTGTGTATTTAATCTGTGTTGTTCTACTGTAAGTAAGGAGGTGAAAAAAACAGGGGTGATTGGAAAGTGAATCTATTAGTAGAGCAAAGAGGCTTCCAGAGGAAATCTTAGCAGGTTTCCATCCCTGCAACAATACATTGCAGCAAGAAAATACAGAGAGGTAGGTTAGGAGTCACTGTGTAATTCAGATCATCCTAGACTGTCTCATTATTGAGAGCTAGTGGAAAAGAGCATGAAACTGGGTATCCGAAAGCCAGGATTCTCCGCTACTAAATCGCTAGGAAAGATATCTAACCTTTTTGGGGCTCAAGTCTCTTTACCTCTAAAATCCTCCTTTACCTTGATAGCAACTCACTGAATAAAATACTTTGCTTCCATCAGATGCACCATATTTATTAATCATTGGAGGACATGATCTCTTGTATCATAAAGATGATGGTGGCTGGTCCTTGTTGACTCCTCTGCAGCCAGAGTGAATAAGATGGAGCATCTTCATAAAAACATCGATGTTGATGGAGTGGAGAAAGCAAAATGACCAGTTCCAGAGAACAAGGAAAATAAACCCCAACTATGAATGTCGCAGAGCCATAAAACCCAAGAGGGCTGTATCTCCAAACATGGCATAGCTCTGGCCTGTGGTTTCAGACAAAGAAATGACAAGCCAAGACTACATCTGCAGTTGGTTATTGCGCTTTACGACTGGAGCCTACACACAGGAACTGGGGCTAAATGAACATACCTCAAGCCTTTCTCTTTACTATCATAAGTGAACCTTTTGTCAAAACTTGCTGGAAAAGCCCAATGATAATTGCTGATGTGTCAGAAGTACTTGCCAATGATGGTAGCATTTAGTGCCTTAATGAACAAAGGTGTTGTAAAGATTTCTCAGTCATTTGCCACCTGGTTTCAGAGGGTCAGAATCTCTGATTTCCTTTTGTAGATACACGTACTCCACTGGCAGTCACTAAACTGCTGACTGTGATTCTCATTGACTGATTTCCACAGGAACGCCATCAATTCCTTCCGGCTACCAGGTTGCCCTAGAGTATTATGGTAGTCTGGCACTTTTTAACTTGGTCAAATGTCTGCAAAGGCAAAATGTGTTGACTGACCCTTTGTGGGGAGAGGTACGGTGTGGACAGAAACAAGAACAACAAGAGAGTTCTTTGTGTTAAATGCCCTGAACTTGGTTTGCTTTACCAGGCCAGGCCAGCACATGTAAACGACAGCAAACACTTGGCATTTGTGAAGAATCTGTTCTAAGACCTTCCAGAATCCCTAAAATGAGGGCCATTATAGCATACACAGCACCAGCCCTCATAGCTGATTATTACAGAACCATTTTCCACAAAGAAACATTTTTGTTTTGAAATCTACCCCATTCAAGAACGTCTGGGAACGTGACAATGAGCAGGAAGGAACAGTGGCTCAGTGAAATGGAGTAAGGAAGAGCTCACTGAAATGGTAAGGAGGAGCTCATTGAGGTGGAGTAGGAAGGAGTTCACAAAGGGGGAGCAGAGAGGAGCTCACAGAGGGGAGCTGGGAGGAGCTCACAGAGGGGAGCAGGGAGGAGGCGCTCACTGAGGTGGAGATGGCAGCACAGTTGATGAGCGCCACTCATCAGCCAGGCAAGTCACTCGTGCAGGGCATGTGTCTTAGTTTCCTGGCTGCTAAAACAAATACCGTAAAAGGGGTTGGCTTAACAAGAGGAATTCATGGGCTCCTAGCATCTCAGATGCTAAGAAAGGTTGCTTCCTTCCAGGGTCAATATCTCTGGCTGGCTGGTCATCTTTGGATTCCTTGGCTTTTCCATCACATGGTAATGCACATGGCAGTGTATTCTCCTTTCTCTTCTGGGTTCTGTTGACTTGCAGCTTCTGGCTGCTTCTCATGGCTTCTTCTGTGCCCAATTTCCTTTGCTTATAAGGACTTGAGTCGTATTTGATCAAGGCCCACCTTCATTCAGTCTGCACACACACCTTAACTAATAACATATTCTAAGGGCCTACTTACAAATGGGTTCATAGACATAGGAGCAGGGGCTGGGACCTGAACGTGCCTTGTGTGGGGTACATGATTCAATCCCTAAGAGCGAGCAATTAAAATAGATATTTTAGTAAAATTACACGTTATTCACGGTCAAGGAACTACTGTCAAGAATCAGAGCCAAAGAAGTCCCTCTAATTATGGGACAAATATCTACTGATAAGATTCAATAACTATTTTGTCAGACATGATAAATTACCTACATGAAAATGTGTTGTATTTCTTTTTGGAGCCACGGACTACTGCTGTCAGAGACTGGGGAAGAAGAATGTCATTCAGTTGATAACTGAGCTGCTGAAGCCTTCCTCAAGAAAGGTTAGAGATGACAGCTGAAAGGCGTACGCATCTGAGAATGCCCACAAGGGGCCAAGGAGGACAGCTGTTTGTGACCATGTGGACAACAGCTGAGAAGGCAACCAATTAAAATCGCAAAGTCACAAAGGGTGGGCATGAGCATGTTCCTCCAGTCTCAGAACACGAGAACCAAGGCATATACAGTCGGGCTTCATTATTTATGGACTCGGCATTTGGGAATTCGTCAATTTGCTAAAACTTATTGGTAACCCCCAAATCTAAGTCACAACAACTTTTGCAGTTGTGCTGGCTTGGAGCTGTTAATGCACCTCAAAAAAGGCCATGTTGTTCTGATATACTCCTGTGGGTACAGATTGTAGGTGAAACCTTTTAGTTAGGTTATTTCAATTGAGATGTGATCCACCCCATTCAAAGTGGGTCCTAAAATCTGCTTATTGGAGTCCTTTATGAGAGGACAGAGGTCAGAAACAGAGAGAGAGAGAGAGAGAAAGAGAGAGAGAGAGAGAGAAGCTGAAAGCAATGGAATCTGGGAGTGAAGCCTTCCCATGTGACAGAGGAACCCCAGATGCCAGCAGCCTTTCCTCAGAAAAGGTATATTCCGCTTGATGTCTTCATTTGGACATTTTCATGGCCTTAGGACTGCGAATTTGTAAACTAATAAATCCTCATTGTAAAAGCCAACCCATTTCTGGTATATGGGCATTCCAGCAGCTTAGCAAACCAAAACAAGTGGTCGCTTGTGTCCCTGCACAGAGTGGCGAAATATTTGAGTTGCCTGATGTGCACATTTCCAGCTGAGGTTGAACAAGGTGACACGCTGCCTTCTTGTTTCAGCACTCACTCTGTAAGCAAATGTCCTTTCCAAAGTATATTTAGTTTTCCACATTTTTGTGCATTTTATTGGTGACGTCATTGTTTAAAATGGTCACCAAGTGAAGTGCTTTCTGGTATACCTAAGTGCAACGAGGCTGTGACGTGCCACACAGAGAAAATATGTGTGTTAGATAAGCTTCATTCAGGCATGAGTTATAGAACTGTCGGCCATGATCTCAATGTTACTGTCTCAACATTATATATTAAATAAGGTGTCTTTAAACAGAAACACACATAAAACAAGGTTATGTGTTGATTATGTGATGAAAATGATGCGACCAGATGCTCACAGGAACCTAGCCCTGTATTTCCCTAAGAATAATTGCCCCACATTAGCTAATTCAGTGTTTGCAGTGACTTTATAGAACATAATGACCACAAAGAATGTGTATCAACTATATCTATGAAGTCTGAAAGATGTAAATTTAGCTCGAATAAAATAAAATGTTATATACAGTAAATGAAACTCACTATTAAGAAGTGGAACATTCATGGTGAAGGTATAAATGAGTTCAGGCTAGTCCCATAAACATTATAAAATAAAGACGTCTGCAGCATATTTCCAACCTGCATCTAATGCATTATGTATATTAATTGTTGGAGGCCACACTCATGGTTCTTGCTTTTATACTGAGGATGGTGCTGGTTCCACTTTCTGTAGTTGCGCCTGGAAAGGCTTCCCCAACATGCTCTGAAATTCCTAAAGTGCTGGACCACTGATTTGACCAATGGATGAATGTCATACGCCAACTGCTATTCTTATAAGGACTTGCTTTTGACCTAGGTTATCCGTTTTCTTCAAATGCTGCAAAACATAGGAGAATCAGATTTCATTTTGGACAGGAAACATATAAATTTGGAAACATAGAACTCAGAGAATATCTTGGTCAGCCTCCCTAAAGAAACAAACATCTTGCCATGGGCTTGCTGGCAAACAATCATCCAACTCCTCCATAAATGCCTTCACTGCAGTGTTCTCGCTCCTGCTAGGCTGTCTATTCCACTGTGCTTCATAACACTGTAAGTTCTTGCTTAAGTTGTCTATTACTGCAGCTTACCACTGACCCCAGTTTTGCCCTTTAGAATAACCCAGAATTTAAGACTTCTTCTTTATGTGACATTTCATCGATAATTGCTTCCCATTTTCCTTCTCAGGTTCTTGAAGAATTCTCATGTAATCTCTCAACCTCTTACTATCCTGGTTACCCTCCCTTAGGAAGAATGAAAATTCATTAAATCTCAAAATGTGATGCCCCACCAAAAAGTGGAATCAACCCAAATGTCCATCAGAGAATGAATGGATAAACAAAATGTGGCGTATTCAGACAATGGAATATTTTTTGGCCATAAAAAAAAAATGAAATTCTTATTCATGCTACAATATAGATGAATCTTGAAAACAGTATGCTAAGTGAAAAAAGCCAGGCACAAAGGATCATATATAGGTATTGTATGATTCAATTTGTATGAAATATCCAGCATAGGTTACCTACACTTTGGCTTTGACTCTTCTATTAATGTGGTTATGATAATTGGTTAATATTTTTGAGAGCTTATTATATGAGTCCCCATAACAACCATAAGGCAGGAACTATCATTATCCCAGTTTTATAGGCAAGTAAACTGAGGCACTGAGCGGTTACAGAATGTACCGAAGGTTCACCTCCCTGGTCAGTGGTAGGGCTGGGATTTGAACTCAGAGAATCTGAATCTAGAGCCCCCATTATTAACATTCATTCTTTCATTTATTCAATGAATATTTGTTGAATGTCTGTTTTGTCCCATGACACAGCAGGAAACAAGGCAGGCTCAATCCCTATCCTTGTGAAATTTACCTAAGTCACAGACATTTAAAATAGCAATAAATGTCATGTGAAATAAGCCATACACAAAAAGCAAATATTGTATGATTCCATTTACATGAAAAATCTAGAATAAGCAAATTCATAGAGATAAAAAGCAGCTTAGAGGTTACCAGGGACTGAGAGGGAAGAATGAGGAGTTATTGTTTAATGGGTGCAGAGTTTTTGCTTTGTGTAATGAAAAAGTTTTGGTAATGGCTAGTGATAATGGTGGCACAACATTGTAGATGTAATTAATTCCACTGAATTGTACACTTAAAAATGTTAAAATGGGTTATTCTGTTATATGTTACCACAATAAAAATGTAAAAACAGCAACAAATTAAGTGCTGAGTGAATTAAATCACCAACTTAACAGTCCCACAAAAAAAACAAACAAAAAAGCAAGGCATTTTGCTATGACCTTGGCTCTGGCCCTGATCCTAGAGGTCAGAGCAGAAAGCACCCTTTTAAAAAATGTCTTAATCAACAGTCAGTCCTTATCTGCATGACAGTAAGAATTTCTGCATTTCTTGAGAAAAGAAAATCAAGCCTGAAAAAAATATGGAGAAATGGGTCTAAAAAGTAAATTCCTTATTCTTTCAGTGTATCAGTTCCCAAGAGTAAGCCTCTTTATGGGGTTTCCTGATCATTTTCTTCTACTTAGAGGCACAGGTAAAGGTCAAGGTTATAGTGGTCTCATCTTCTGGCACTGGTAGAGTAAAATATGGGGAAGGAAGGGAGAAACAGAGACAGATGAAGTTAGAAGATTCTGTGGGGCTTGGAAGGGAGGCTGAAAGAGGACAAGAAGGCGGGTGGGGTGGGATTTGGGAGAGAAAAGGGGAGGGAAGATTTGGAAAGCAAAAGACACATGAAATTACATATCAGCATGTGACAGTAGAACACTGACAGTGTCCACGAAACCAGGAAGCCAGCTCTAAATAGGAATATTGGTCTTGGGTTGACAACTACTGGATAGAAGATTCTCATTAGACATACCTAAGTGTTGGGGTTGAAAAATACCATAGGACATGGATGCTTTCTGTCAGGACATCTGCAGTTGCAAATACTTTGGTAATGCTGAAACTAGCCATCAACTAAGCTCTGATAATACAGGAAGTTTCCTTGTATGAGAGGTTCTAAAGATTAGTGCAAATTAGTCCCGGGCAGGTTCACATTATCAGAAGGATTTGTTTTTTAAGAATTAGCAAAAGTTTCCTTTCTTTGCTGATTTGTCGTTCTCTAATTGTGGTCAAATGCTGTGTATGTGATTTGCACCTGATCCCGATTCCTATACAACTTTTTCCTTCTGGCATGTTCTCCAAAATTAAACCCTATGGAGCTCAGGTTCTTCTTTTATAACTGAATGCCTTCAGAGCATTACTTGTTTTTGAAAGGCTGAATAATTGTTTATCCTTGAGTTTTAAAAACGAAGTGGTAGATTTTGGATGTCTTAAGCTAATTAAAACATACATAGCAAGAAACCACAAAAAATCTGATGATTCAATTTTTCTGTTTTGTTTTTATTAACAGTAGATATGTTGGAAGAGATGCTATAAAATAAGTAAAAGGCTCTGGAATCAAACAAAATGGGTTCAAGTTCATGTATGGACGCTACTAAAAATGACACCATGACCCAGTCATTTTAACTTCACCAAGTATCACTTTCCTTCTCTGTGAAAAGGAGAAGATGATGATAATGGTTTCTACCTCATAGGACCACGTGGCTCATTGACAGAGTCTCAAAAAATGGCAGCCGCCATTATTATTACCCACATGTGAGAGTGTCAGATTGTGCAGTCTAGCTAACATAGAAGTTAATTTTCCTTCATTCAACAGGCACTTACTGGGGAAACTATCACTAGTATCTTATGTGGTAGGCATGGGTTATTCATGCAATGTTTAACATTTGGCTTGTGGAGCCAGTGTGGCTGCAGAGATGACGTAGAAAGGTAGGAGACACTGGTTTTTGCCTCAGTCACTCATGTTTTCTAGGATCATCCATTATTTCAGGAAGGAATTTTGAGGTTCATTCACCACAGATAATTTTCACTACATAACCAGCTCTGATGGGCACTGTATCTTCAGAAAGGCAGGGGAGCTAATGTCCAGTGACTGACCTTGTATTATGTACTATGTGCATGCTGATACTACAGAAGATGAGATGGAAGAGGATGACAGCAAGAGAAGAAGAGAGTTTGGGAGAGAGGGATTTTCTTCTACCTGGCTGAAGAACAAAAGACAATTTCTAAGACACAGACTCCAAGTTAATTACGATTTTCCTGAAAAAAATGGAGGCTAGTGCCAAGGCAGAGATATTTCTGAATTTCCTTCCCTAATCCTACACCTGGAAACTGCCCAAGTTCAGGGTCACGTTTCCTCCAGCAGCCTGCCAGCCCCTGTACCACTGTCACTCTCTATTAATTACGCTCGGTATCTTTCAAATTGTCCTGTTTTTCCTTTGAAAAATGTCAGTAGAATAACAGACTCTGAGAACACACTAAAACTCATAAGCCTTGATTTAGAGTTCTAGAATTCTATTAATTCTTTTTGACAAGGCCCAGATGTCTCCAGAGTAATTAGTAAGAGAACAAGGTTAACATAGCTGCCTCATGGTGATGCTGATTTCTGATGACTGATGGCTCACTTACAAAAATTCAGCAAGTCTAATTAACTAAACCAAAAGTATAGCATGGGACCCAAGGCCTACAGATATCTCTACCTGTTTTGTTTTTGTCATATTTAAGAGACTATCAAGAATATTATGGTAAAGATATTAGCCTTCATGTATTTTCACCCATTTGACCTTCATGTATTTTCACCCATTTGACCAAGACTTTATATAATTGGAGGTCAGGTTTACAGATAACAGCCCATTCTCTTTGGGAAAGGACTAGTGAAGCCAGCGAGATTGATATCACTTAGGTCTCTTCCATTCTTCCCTGAATATAGCAAAAAAGTCCCAAGGGTACCAGACTATCCAAGTTCCAGGACTGACAGGTATAGCTCACGTGAGCTTTCATTAATCAGATAGCTAGATAAACTGGAGGGTGGTGGTAAGAATTTCTGTCCATTCTTCTTTTGAAATGTTTTATCCCATGGTCTACACTCTCTCTTCCCACTGTTATGAGCCAGTTGCTTGCTAACCCGTATTTGAATGACTGAAACAGTCTCACTAACTCAAACAGTTCAATTTAATTCAACCAGTGATTCTGGGGTGGGCCTCTGTGGCTCCTCTGATTGGCAACTAACCTCTTTCTCTACATCCACAAGAGACCCAGGAAGATATTTTCAGGCTAGATCGCACCCTATCTTTCCCCTCTAAGGGCTTTCCACTGTCTAGGGCATAAGCTCTAAACCCTCATAGGCTCTACCTCATCAGTCCTCTCTCAGAGGCCCCCAAGATGACCCCTCCACCACAGCTTAGCCACCTCTTCACTGACCCAAAACATGCCATCCTCTTTGCCACCTCTATGCCTTTGTCCATGATTTCTTTTCCCAGAATGGTCTTCCCCTCTTCCACGAATGCCTTCATGCTTCAAAGGTCAGTTCAACCTTCAGCTTCTCCACTAACCCTTTTATCAGACTATAAGTAATACCTCCTACAGTAATTATAATGGCATTCACTATATATATAGTGAATAATATATATAATATATATTACATATATAATATCATTAAATATATATCATGAAACCCTCATATGTTTGCATCCCGTTTGATATATAATACATTATGCCTAGAGTAGGTATGTTGAATAAATGTGGATCACGCATTTTTCAATGTTTAATCTTTCTTCTCAAGGGAAATTTGGCAGCAAAGTCTGAACAGGTATATGCCCTTTGACTCAGCAATTCCAAATCTAGGAATGAACTGGGGAAAAATCTGAAATGTTTATAAAGATACATGTACAAGGATGTTCATAATAGTATTTTTTATAATATAAAAATGTAAGCATCTAAGGGATCATTCAGGTAAACCTTGATTTCTAGATTTACACAAAGCAGCTAATAAATCGTCTTGTGGAGTTATTTACTCACCTGAGAACAAGTGCACAAGATACCACTAGGTGGAAAAGGCACGTGATAAGACAGTATGTACGGTGGTGTTCCATTTTTTATTACTTAGCTAAATAGGCAGGTAGATAGAAAGTTAGGTAGATGGGTAGATAGGTAGGTAGTGGATAGAATGGCTGGCAGGCAGGTAGGTTAGTGGTTTTCATGAAGAGGGAAGCGAATGATACTTTTCTTTCCTTTGTGGTTTTCCAGGAATTTAAACTTTGAGGTGACAAACCAAAATGTTATGAATGTGTTAAATGGTATCTTTAGATGACAATGACAGATTAGCCTGACACAACTCTATTAAACAGACCTACTAACACCCAGTACCATGCGAGAGGCATCATGGAAATTCCTGCTATCATGGAAACAAGATGCACTGAATTAGGACTTGGGGGCCATCGGGTCTAATTTTGGCTCTACTCCAGAATTCCTGCCGGTCTTGGAAAAGTCTCTTACTTTTCTTGACCCTCCATTTTTCTATCTATAAAATAGGTGAATATTCATTCTTTCCCATCTCTACCCCCATTACACCTTCCAAAAATGTCACAGGGATCAATTAGGTACTAAATGTAAAAATACCCAATGCATTGTGTCAAGTCAGTCTATCTCTAACCGGTGGGGTTGTTACCAGGGCTGGAGCAACAGCCCTCAGAAATCTTTTAACTTCTGATGACACCACAGCCTTAAGTCACAAAGTGATATCTGATTCATGCACAGTTGATTGCCATTTCGCTATATGCCCAATTTAATAATTGTGGGTACATTCATACGGTAACACCTTTATATAAAACACAAAGATCATTTTAGGTTTACATTACTAGCCTTATTCTTTCTTTAAAAATAGACAGTTCTTTGCAGATATTTTTTTCCTTTATTTTTTTAAGAGGACAACAGCACTCATTTGAATTTTAACAGAAGTAAGCGGGGCTTCCCATCAGTGATTTAAAGACAAACTAACAGCCTCGATAAATTCATTATGAAGGAAATAACCTTAACCTTTGCAAAGATGTTAAAGTGAAGTCTGATTCACCTAGCTGAGAACACAATCTTGCAAATTAGTCACATAAATACGTACAGGTTATAGATACAGGCGACTGAAGGCTCTTGGCAGCTTGACTGGCAGGTGTACACCACACTTTTTTTTTTGACACAAACCACACAAACCCAGGTCACAACTGCAAGCACCAAAACACACACAAAAACACCCAAGCATCCCACAGAGACCTCACCGGAGAGGAACAATTAGGCTGCAGGTAAAAAGAAAAAAAAAAGGAGGGGAGGAACCCCAAACCAAACAGCATCATCCCTTGAAGGGAAGGAGGGACCCCATGACTCACCTGTTAAGAGGTTGGCAATCCTGCCAATGGGTTTGGGAGGCAATGCGGGGGGCTGCTTGAGGAGGGACAGCTGCTTCACTGGGGTCTCCTCAGGGTCTCCAGAGAAAGCAGCAGGTTTTTTGGGGGGCAGAAGCAGGACTGGTTTGGCAGGAGGATCTTGGGACAGGAGGACCCCAGACTCACTGGCAGAGGGACTCTCTTCAGACACTGAAGGTACAACCACATGATACACAGAAGACATTACACAAACGGCAGCGTGGCGCGGGCTGGCGGAAGCCAGGATGGGAACAGAGACAGACACGGGTTAGCAGCATGGCCGGGGGTGCCTCTGCACAATGTTGTCACGTATGTGTGGAAAAGTTAAAGAACAGGAGCCAGAAATCCAATTAAGCAAGAGGGGGTTGGGGCGGGGGGACACAGAGGAGAGGCAGAGGTGGAAAGAGCAAGAGGGGAGAAAACGGAAGGAGACATTTTCTCAAAACCATCAAAAGCCTGTGCTGGCCCTTTGGGTCTTGCTCTCAGGTTCCGGAAGCCCACATGAAGATGAAATTAGGATGCTGACTGTGGGTGGGTGTACACCACGGGCCTGGGGTGGCTGCTCCTCCAGGCGTGTGAGCTGTCAGGGCTGAGCCGCAGCCTCCGAGTCCGTAACCTGCCATTTTAAGGACACTACCGTACCCCTGCCTGTCCCTATGAACTTGGAAAAAGGCAAAAAATGCTCCAGGTCAACACCTTTTTTAATTTTTATCTTTTGCATGGGTAGGCACTGGGAATCGAACCCGGGTCTCCGGCATGGCAGGCGAGAACTCTGCCTGCTGAGCCACCGTGGCCCACCCTAGGTCAACACCTCTTTATCTTCTTTCCTCTCCCCTCTCATTCCCCAGGTGTGTGGATTTCTTGTTTGGATTAACCCCCATTTCTCTTTGCTTGGTAATGGGCCTGATTTTTTTCCTCCGCAGGGGGATCCCCAACTGGCTCCAATAAGAGATGTTTATAGGGCAGGAGCAAAGCCTTATTACTGTGCTGGCAGCCTGGCCAGTGACAGAGTGAAACTCCATGACTTCACTGGGATGACAGATTTTACTTAGCAATCAAATCCATCTGACTGCAATGTCAAGGCTGAATTAAAAAAAAAATTCATTGCTTTTAGATGGAAAAAATATCCCTAGGGGAGAAAAATGCAACTCAACTGCATATCCTCTTGCCTTCTGTCCCTGCCACCATAAGCATGCCTATAAATGACTTCTCATCTCCCCTACCCCCTTCTTCCTCCCTAATCTGGGTAGCATCAAAGCCCTGCAAATAATCTTCATGAGCGCTAAATTCTCCCCCTGTCTCAAGGGACACTATTATTAGCAGTGTTTGACACACTCATGGAGTCATGACTCATCAGGCCCCAAAGTGAAGCACTGGAATTAACTTTGTGAAACACCCATCTCTCTCACCATCCCACGTGAGCTCCTGCTGGTGTGTGTTGTGTGCATGGTGTGGAGAAAGGACATGGCCTTCTAACCCATACACCAAATATCCTAAGAGGTCCCAATCCCCAGACTTGCCTCCTGACCACAGCAACTCCTCACTGGCTGCAGGGAGGGAGTCATCTTCCAGCTAATTAGGACCAATCTGTAAACCTTCCGAGAGAATGGGTGTTGTCCACCAAGGTGATTTTGGATTCAAGAAGGAGGTGACAGTCAGATGGCAGAAAAGGCCATCTATAGGTAGGAGACAACTTAACCAGGACTTGCCCACTGGCAGAGTGGGGCTAGACTTAAAGGGCATGCCAGGGGCCAAATGAAGAGGTGAATGAGGTGGGCACCCATGGAAGTGCAGGGTTCTTTAGCTCCATCTGATCAGAATGAGTGTTAGAACACAAAATGATGGCGTTTAAAAACATCTCGCTATCCCCAAAAGGTCAAACTTCTTTAAAAACAGATAAGATGATAAAAAATTGGTAGAACAAAAACATAAATATCCTCCATATTTTCTGTACTAAGTACACCCTAACTGGTCAGTTTCAGTCTCATTTCCAGATTCTTATGCTCAGGATGGTTCAAAATAGAACCCCAAGGTCAGCTAGGCTGAAGACCCTCCATGCTACATTCTGGGGACCCACTCTCCTCTGCCAAGGGTCATTACCTGTCCCATCCATGATGTCTGAAGGTTGGAGCACCTCGTACGAGCAGGGATCCCTGGGCATTGGGACTGGCTCCATTTCCGACAGCGCAGGCAGAGACAGCTGGCTGGAGCTCAGGGACTGCCCGTTTTCCAAGGAATCATCTTCATTGGAGATGGAGAGCTCCCCATCTGTCAGCAGGAGAAGGAGATGGCAGAATTAAACAAGGGCTGCCCTTTGAACAACCCTCATCAGGGTTGGTATCTCATGTCGACATTCAGTCTTCTGCTTTTAAGACATTTACTTTATCTTTAGAGAGAGGACATCCAACCATGACAGCAGTTATTTCCAGCGATTTTCTGCATTTTGTCTGCTTTCTCTCCATCCTTCTAACTACAACCTGCCTCATTTTGTATGCATTTAAAAAATAAATGGAGATGAATTAAAATTTACTTTTCTTTATAATCCTTGAAAACTTGGATGCATAGCAAACCTCAGAGATTAGAAAACCAGGGATTCTTACTTAAGGGAGCAAAAAGCTTCATGTCACTCAACAAGCACCAAGAGTATGGTACTCTAGGGACTTGGGGAAAACCTCATCCTAGCTTCTGTTTACCTCCACCTGAGCCCAATTTCTCTAGGTAGATAATCATTTAAGGGTGCTCTAAGCTCCGGTTAACGAGCTGCAGCACCTCAAGGATGGCCTGGAAGAGCTGGGATTCTCTCAGTGTCAACAACTGATCCAGCCTGGTGCGTTCTGCTTAAAGCTCAGCAATATAAGGGGCAGCTAGTTAACCCCCACGGTGAAGGAATAAGAGGCTCCTGTACAAGGGTCATCTGTCAAACCAAAATTCCCCCCCGAGTGACTTAATCTTGGCCCAAAGTAGTTCCAGATAACTAGCATTAAAGTTGCATTAATTTTTAAAGAGGACTGAAAGTGGTTCCAGTAAGACAAATAAACACCCAGATGAAAGACTCTAAGTTATGTCTAGTTAGAAGCACAGAAAGCAGCAGAGCCATTACCTTATTCAAAGCCAGAATAAAGATGACTTACTTGTGAAATAAAGCAGTGAGATGACTCCAAGGTTAATCTGGATAAATAACCCTTTCCTTTTACTCTGCTCTTGTCGTGGTTTTGATTGTATACATTAATAATATATGGTGGCAAAAGATTCCTCCCTCGCTCCCCTGCCCCCATTTGAATTGGCCCAGTGAAATGTATGTCCAATTGAGTAATCTACAAAACCAACAGGCTTTAGATAGCATATAATTCAGGAACATATAATATATGACCTGGATAGTCTATAGATGCAGAGAAAATATAATGGATACAAAAAACTCATCTGAAGCAGACATAAAAAGCACTGGCACTTGAAGATTTTGTTGGATTTTTTTCTTTTTCTCATTTTGGCATCCTATCCCCCAAACGGCGGTAGTAGGATTTATAATTGTGATCAACAGAGAATAAGAACAGTGAAGACTCTTCAGCCAGCACTTCGGAAATCACACAACTAAACTGGGGGTCTTCAGGACTTCTGTGGTGAGTGCCAATACACAACCATCCCATAAGGGTGTCCCCCCAATCCCATAATGTTGTTCCCCAGTCCTCTTGACATGCTTCGATTTAGTATGTTCAAACTAATGCCATGGGAGAGAACTCTGCTTATAGTTCCCAATTGGGAGAATAATGATGCAGCGGTCACTCAGTTAAACACATCTCTAGGAAACCTCGCTAAGTCTTGATGTTTCAAGTCTAATGAAAGCATGAGACAATGTGGGGAGGGGAGGGCGTGTCTCTGTGTTATTATTGCCCAGTTCTGCCTAGTTGGGGCAAAGATGCAAACCAATGATTTCTGTACAGTTTATCAGTTAAAAGTACCATAGGGGGTGTGCCACGGTGGCTTAGCAGACAGAGTTCCCGCCTGTCATGACAGAGACGTGGTTTCGATTTCCGGTGCCTGCCCATGCCAAAAAACAAACAAACAAACAAAAAAACCATAGGAGCGGTACAAGGTGGCTCAGCAGTAGAATTCTTGCTGGTTTGATTCCCGGACCCTGCACTTGCCCCCTTCCCTGTCCCCCCTGAAAAAAAAAAGTACCATAGGTGCAAAACTGGGAAAAAAGATACAACTGCAGTTAGATTACATTGGATTCTTTCTATGAATGTTTCATCAGGGCGGCCGGCTTAGCACAGGAAGATCTGCAGTACAAGCAATATTACTCACTCCTCTTGAGACACTCTCAAAGAAATTTAGCTTTTTATGGATGAAAAGAACCTTTGCTAAGTCACAAAGGCCCAAACCACCTTGGAGAAGAAACGATCTTGGGAATTCCAATGTCGTAACGTCTAAACATAATTTCCATTGAAAAAATGAAAGAGGGAGAAAGAAGAAAGAAGATGATCATATTACTCCATCAAGAGAAGCAGTTTCTTTTCCAGCACTTTTTTTCTTTTTTGTTTTTTTTTTGCATGGGCAGGCTCCAGGAATCGAACCTGGGTCTCTGGCATGGCAGGTGAAAATTCTGCAATTGAGCCACCACTGCACTGCCCTCATTATTTTTATTATTAATATCATTATTATTTTTGGCATGGGCAAGCTCCAGGATTCGAACCTGGGTCTCTGGCATGGCAGGTGAGCATTCAACCATTGAACCACCCACGCCCTCTGCCCTACACCTATTTTTTAATAGTTATAATTCTACTATGAATGAAACACCACTTCTTGCTGTTTTCTTTAAGTTCACCATTATAAGCATTATATTTTTTCATACCCATTATCTCAATGATGGCACTGGATCAATATATAGATGTTTATTTGTCTATCTACCTATAGATGGTCACAAAGGTGATTCCCGTTGTTTTATGCTATTATGAAAAAAATGCTGCAGTAATGGTGGTAGAGTAAATTATGTATCATCAAACACACGTTCTTAAATCGTAACCCACATTCCTGTGGGGTGAACCCAGTGTTATTAGGACCTTTTAAGATGCTATTTTTAGTTAAGGCATGGTCAACTGAATCAGGGTGGGTCTTAACCCACAGCACTGGTGGGTTTACGCGGAGAAGAAATTGGAAGCCAGAGTAAGAGATGGTCAGCGTGAGAAGCAGGAAGTCAGCAGATACTAGAAGAAAAGACACAGGAGAGAGAGACCGAGATCTCCATGTGATGGGAGGCAGGGACATGAGCCAGGCAACCCAAGAACTGTCCTAGCAGCCAGCCCCAGAACGCCACAGACTCTGGGAGAAAGGAGGCCTTTGCAAATATCTTGATTTGGGACTTCTTCTAGTTTCAAAACCATGAACTAATGAATTCCTGTTGTTAGGCCAAAACCACTTTGCAACAGCAGCTCGGGCAAACGAAGACAATGGCCGTCTTCCTGTATCAAACTTTTACTGCAATTAGAGTCTCCCCTTCAGGATAGAATCCAATAGATGAAATCTATGTGTATAAGTAGCTTAATATCTAGTGACACTTTCCAGGATCTTGTGAAACTGTTGCTCTAAAAAGTTCTTCTATTTACACTGTTAGTAGCAATGCACAGACCATGCAAATGTCCTAATTGTTGGCCACTTCTTCCACATTTGCATTAACAACAATGCTCTTTCTTTTTATCTATCATCTATCTATCCATCCACCCAACCATCCATCCATCTATCCATCCATCCATCCATCCATCCATCCATCCATCCATCCATCCATCCATCCATCCATCCATCTATCCCTACCTATATATATATAAATATTATGTAATATATACATAAATATTATATTCATACACATTTAGTAGGAATAAATTAAAACCATTCAAAAGGTGAAATTCACTTTTAATATTATTTATGACCAAGATGCATAGCGACAAAAATGAACAAAAACTACTGATATGGAGTTGTATAACGTGGCGGTAGAATGATGCTTCTACTTTTCAATAATCATCACTAAAAATTTTTATTATGACATTTTCAAGTAAACAAAAATAGAGACATTAATGTAATGAGCTGAATACAATCTTCTAGCTAAGGAGTTAGCTGGGAATTCTCCCAATGCTGGCTAATTCCAAGTGTGATTAATTGAAAGGCTATTTCTTCATCTTTTTACTATTTATCAGTACTGTTTATCAATATCTTTAACAGCTCTTTGAAAATTAACATTATTAGGAAAACTCTCCCTTTCCTCCAAGGAAGAAGTTAAATTTCTTGATTAAAATGAATCTCACGGATTATTTGTTCCTTTATCTTTCCAGGGCATCAACACCTCTCATTACTATGGATGAGTACTGGAAAGGGAAAATTATTTTGATGGTTTCCTTAGCCTTCTAAAATTATCTGTAATAATGTTTTTTAAAATGGCACA
>PVIY010019530.1:0-45810 GCA_004026745.1 Myrmecophaga tridactyla | reverse complement strand
GGGGGAACAAATGTTAAAATAGATTTAGTTTGAAATGCTAGTGATCAATGAAAGGGATCAGTAAGGGGTATGGCCTGTAAAAAATTTTTTTCTGTTTGTTATATTTTTCTGTTGTCTTTTTATTTCTTTTTCTGAATTGATGCTAATGTTCTGGGAAATGATCATGATGATGAATATGCAACTATGTGATGATATTGTGAATTGCTGAGTGTATGTGTTGGGAATGTTTGTGTTTCTTGTAATTTTTTTTTAATTAATAAAAAATTAAAAAAAAAAGTTACCACCCATAATTGGGTGGGTCACATCTCCATGGAAACAATAAAAAAGATCCCACCCAGCAATATTGAATGAGGACCAAAGGACGTGGCTTTTCTGGGGTCTACAAGAGATTCAAACCTGCATAGTATCTGAATTGCCTGTGATGCCTTTTCTGATTTTTGCCTTTCAAATATTGGATTCTATATATGGAAATAAATAAATGAATACATGCATACTAAATGAATAAATGCATACACACATGTATACATAAATAATTTTCAGGATATCTTCTACACCTAAAATTGTCTTTGAGATTTCCCAAAGGATTCCTGGAACATCACGAAGATTTAATCTTTCACTTTATGAAAAGAGATACTGAAAAATAATTAGGTCTGTTTTATGGGAAGTGTGGTGGATTGAGTTGTGTACCCCAGTTTGAAAATGTTCTTGGTCTTGGTCTGCATTCTGGTGTGTATAGGATCTCTTAAAGATGTCACTTCAGGTAGGGCATGGCCCAGCTGAATCAGGTTGGGCTTTAATATCCATATTACCGGGGTCTTCTTTAATATTTATTTTTAATTAATATATATTATATATTCACATACCATGTAATCATCCAAAGTGTACAGTCAATGGTTCACAATATCACCATATAGCTGTGCATTTATCACAATTGACTTTTTTTTCTTTTTTTGTGAAAAATAACATATATGCAAAAAAAGTAATAAATTTCAAAGCACATCGCAACAATTAGTTGTAGGACAGATTTCAGGGTTTGGTATGGGTTACAATTTCTACAATTTTAGGATTTTATTTCTAGCTGCTCTAAGATACTGGAGACTAAAAGAAATATAAATATAATGATTCAGCAATCATACTCATTTGTTAAATCCTACCTGCTCTGTATAACTCTACCATCGCCTTTGCTCTTTCTCCCACTCTTTAGGGGTATTTGGGCTAATGCCATTCTAAATTTTTCATGTTGGAAGGGGCTGTTGATAATATGGGTGAGGAGAATGGAACTAGTTGATGTTCTGTAGAGCTGGCACCTCTGCATTTTAGGACTTATCTGATCCAGGGACCCATCTGGAGGTTGTAGGTTTCTAGTACTGGAGTCTTTTATAAGCAGAATGAAATTCAGACAAGGTAGAGAAACCCATAGAAAAATCCAGAAGCCAATAGAAACCAGAGGAGAAAGGAAAGGACATTTCTATGTGCATTGTCAAGTGGCAGAAAAACCAAGGAACCCCAAAGATTTCCAGCCAGACATGAGATACCAACTCCAAGAGGAAGCAAGTCTTCTATCCTCTGAAATAATGAATCAATAAATTCTTGTTGTTAAACCAACCCATTGTATGATATTTGTTTTAGCAGTCAGGAAACAAACGCAGTTGTTTGTACTGGGAAGTGGGATGCTGCTATGACAAATACCTAAAAAATGTGGAAATTGGTTTGAAATTGGGAAATGGGTAGTGACTGGAACAGTTGTGAGGTGCTTGAAGAGACAGTCCGTAGAATTATGGACATTAAAGCTACTTCTAATGAAGCTTTGGAAGGAAATGATGAATGTGTTATTGGAAACTGGAGGAAAGGTGATTCCTGTATTAAAGTGGTACAGAACTTGGCAAAATTGTACTCTGATGTCGGATGGAAGGTAGAACTTGAGAGTGATGAACTTGCATATTTAGCTGAGATTTCCAAGCTGGGTAGGAACAGCCTCATTTTTCCTTGCAGTTTATAGTGAAATGAGAGAAGAAAGAGATAAACTGAAGATTGAACTGTAAAATTCAAGGAAACTAGCAATTAATAATTTGGGAAGTCTTTGGTCTATCCAGATATTGTGCTCTGAGACTAGGGCCAGAAGTGGCTCTATCAGGGACCTTCCTGAGCTTTCAGGAAGTGAGTCTCCAGAGAACAGGGCTCTGTGTGAGGATTTAACTGAACAACACTTTGCTAAAGAGGTTATGCCTGAGCATGGATCCAGTCAGACATCTCAGAAGAAGTCAGGATCAGAAATGCAGTGATCCAGGAAGGATCTGTGGAAAGTTCTATTGTCTGATGATCTAGCCCTGCTTGGTCCACACACAAAGCCAACAAAGTTTAGGCAAAATCTCTATGAGCAGAACCATTAACAGTCTGACCAAATGAAACAGAGAAGGGACAACTTGAAGGAAGAAGGACATTAAGGGTAAAACCAAGCAAAGGTCTCGAGAACAAATCTCCTTAAGCCAAAAGAATGGGTCCACCCGTGTGCGTGGAAAGGGCAGGTCCACCCCTGCTCTTGGAGGTCAGGCCATCTACTCTGGCACTTGGAGGGGACAGGACTTGTGCCCCATTGTTCACGGAGAATGTTGCCACCCCAGTGCTTGGAGATGGTGGAGCCTGTGCTCTGGCATTTGCAGAGAGCCTGGCTGCCATCCCAAAGTTTGGAGAGGGTGAGGCCTACACCCCAATGTTAGGGGACAATGTAGCTGCTGTGCAAGTGCTTGGAAGGGGTTGAACTGCTGTTCTATTAGGTCTGAAAGACAAAGAATCTAGCTGCAAATGGCTCTCAGACTTTCAGATCTAACAGAGTTTGCCTTGCTGGGCTTCAGAATTGTTTGGGACCTGTGACCGCTGTTTTCGTTCCAGTTTCTCCCTTCTGGAACAGGAATGCCTATCATCTACCTGTCCCATCATTGTATATTGGAAGCAGATAACTTGTTTTCTAGGTTTCACGGGACTAGCAGAGAGGAATTTTGCCCCAGGATGAACCATGCCATGGAGCTGATTTTGACACAACTTTGTATTTACCAGTGTTCTAAAATGGCTTGAGGCTTTTGGGATGTTGCAATAGAATGAATGTATATTGCATGTGGAAAGAACATGTCTTTTTAAGATCCAGAGGGACAGACTATGGTGGATTGAATTGTGTGCCCCAGTTTAGACATGCTCTCGGTTTTGGTCCATATTCTGCTGGGTGTGGACCCTTTGTAAACAGGATCTCTTGAAAATGTTACTTCAGTTACAGTGTGGCCATAATTGAATCAGGTTGGGCTTTAATGAAGGATTACTGGAGTCATTTACGAGGAGAATAAAATTCAGATGTAGAGAAAGAAAGCCACAAAAGAAGCCAGAAGTCAACAGAGGAGAAAGGAGAAGACTCGCACTGCTGTGTGGCAGTCAAGGCAAGGACCCAAGGATGGCTGGCAGGCAGTCAGCCCCAGAATGCCACAGTCTTCAGGAAGAAAGCATAGCCTTTGCTGAAACCTCAATTTCTCCTAACCTCAAAACCAAGAGCCAATAAATTTCCATTGTTCAAGCCACCCCATTATATGGTAGTCGTTTTTGTGGTGCGGAAACTAATACAGGAAGAGGTGTCAAATCAGAAGAGATACTCAACCTCCTCTTGGTTAAATTTGTAACTTGTGTATCAGTGTTCTTCGCAGCATTATTCACAATAGCCAAAAACTGGAAACAACTTAAGTGTCCATCAACAGAGGAATGGATAACTAAAATGTGGTATATACTCCTCAGCCATAAAAAGGGATGAAGGTCTGATACATGCTACAGCATGGATGAACCTTGAAGACAATATGCTAAGTGAAAGAACCCAGACACAAAAAGGCAAATATTGTATGATTTCACTAGCCTAGAATAAGCAAATTCAGAGAGACAAAAAGTAGATTAGAGGCTCTATGGCGGGGTCACATTTCATTGTTTTTTCATGCGAGTATCCGTTATTGCAGCACCATTTGTTGAATTTCTGCTTGTTTTTTGGGAAGTGCGTGGACCAGGAGTCAAATTTGGGTCTCTCATATGGCAGGCGAGAATTCTACCACTGAACTACCCTGGCACACTCCCTGTTCATCGTTTTTTTTTCCGCATGGGCAGGCACCAGGAACCAAACCCAGGTCTCCAGCATGGTAGGCAAGAATTCTGCCACTGAGCCACCCTCGCACCACCCCTGTTCAAACATTTTTATAAATCAGATGCAACATTTACTGACTCTTTGAAAATAGGCAAATCATTATCTTTCGAGAAATTTTGTCTAATTTTTCTTTTTCGAATGGTTTTATCAATCTTTATTTTGCATGCCACAGAAACAAAATAATGTCAGCTTCGTTATTCTTATGACTCCTCATCAGACCTTTCACATTTGAAAACTAGCAGTATGAAACTAACCACAGCTATTATTTTAAGCCTCAGTCGTGTACAACGTCTCTGAAGCTTGCTGAAATTTCTGCTGTCAGCCACAGGTCAGACTTTTTGTTTTCAGCAAACAAGAACAGCTTCAGAGTTTTGTGGAAAAGGACTGTCCCAAGTACTTCAAACTGTTGACACTTCACAGCTGAGCTGACATTGCTTAGACAACTTTCATAGTGTGCCAGGGAAGTGAGTCAGGATTTCCAGAACTCTTTTTGGTCAAGAAGCAGAGACTTTATGAGATTCTAATAGAAGGGGAGCCACAGAACAAAAATAATTAACAGAACTGAATGAACTAACAAGGGAAATTTTATTATAGTTATCTGTTTGGAATATTGTTGATGTCATTTTAATGTTCCATTTTCCAGATTTATGAGGAAGCTCTTTCTCTTTCTTCTTAATCCATCTGTAACCCATAATTATTTAGAGGACTCTACTTTTATAAACTGAAATAAACCATTTAAAATTTATGTCTGATTTTCGTTGACGATCCAGATTTCAGAAGCTCTTATTAAATCTCTACTTTTCATGGTGATAGTTATTTGCATAGGTCCAATAAGCATATGTCCTCTTTCCTATCGAAGCAATTGTGCAGTCAAGGACTCTTGACTGGAATGTCGTATTTGAGAATGATGCTCTTCAAATCAGAATGACAAGACATTATAAGGAATGAAATTTGGCTGCACATATGGAGCTAATGTATACAAAACTTTCCTAGGAAAACTGGCCCGGTCCCTGGTTTACCAGTGCTAAGGAAGGTCACTTCCTAACAGGCCAGGAAACTTAGGATATTTGGGGGGGCCTCAAGAAGAAAGGAATTCACCAAAATTTATTGGTACAACAAGTGAAATCTCATGGAAAATGTTTATTGGACTTGGCTTCTTAGCTTTGGGATAACAAATAATAGAGGCTTTCAAAATTCCAATTGGATATTCCTAATGAAAACTTCCAGACAAAAGTTAATTTTGGGGCAGGCAGTGACAGCACAGTGGTAGAGTTCTCACCCGCTGTGCTGGAGACCCGGGTTCGATTCCCGGTGCCTGCCCGTGCAAAAAATAAAAAGAAAAAAGTTAATTTTGTAATTGTTTACAACTTTAAGGCTCTAGATTTTGCATAGCAAATTTAGGAGGTTTATATGATAAATTAGCCTTCTTGCTCCACCTGTGTAAACAGTTAGGTCAAATCTACTGAACCCAGCCTGATTTTGTGATAGAGAATAATCTTTCTTTGAGATTATTATGATTACTGGGGTGGGGTGGAGGGTGGGGCTGGGGGTGTGTGCTGATTTGAAGCTGTTATGTATCCCAGAAAAGACCATGTTCTCTTAATCCATTCTTGTGAGTGCAGACCTATTGTGGGTGGGAACTTTTGGTTATGTTACTTCAATTGAGATGTGTCCCAGCCCATTCAAGATGAGTCTTAATCCTTTTACTGAGTCCTTTATGACAGGTTAAAAAATAGAAACAAAATGAGAAAGCTTAGAGCAAAAAGTCCTTGGAAGAGCTGAGAGAGGAAGCTGCTGAAGCCAGAAGCAGAAAGCAAAGAAACCAGAGAGAGAAGGATCAGCCAACACTGGCCATGTGCCTTTCCATGTGACAGAGGTGATCCAGATGCCAGCAGCTTTTCTTCAGAGAAGGTATCGTCCTGTTGATGCCTTAATTTGGACATTTTCATGGCCTTAAAACTGTAAATTTATAAGCTAATAAATTCCCATTTTAAAGCCAACCCATTTCTGGTATATTGCATTCCAGCAGCTTTAGCAAACTAAACCAGGGTGGAGGATAGGGTGGGGAATGGGAAGGGCACGCAAGACAGAAATTGTGAAAGACCTTCAAATTTAGTGGATCCTGACTTGTTGGCCCAAGAGGATTATCTTTGCCTTCCATTGTCTTTGAGCTACTTTACAGCTCTGCAGATTGTAGAAAACTGATAGTAATGTAAATGATTCTTGTCCGTGGAAATGCAAATTGTGTCCAGTCGAATGCAACTTATCATTGCCCTGTTTATATTGCCCAGCTTCACCAGTTTTGCATTTGTTTGGTAAATTCATTTCATTGGTCCTTAGCTGACTACAAATGTGGAATAATCTGAATTCTCCTTAGAACCAATCGTAACATCTTACTGGTTCCCTCCTTACTTAATAGGGTCAATAAAATCTTTGACCTGGGTTCATTTTATGGCCATTCAGGAGTTTAAAGTTTACCTTTTCTTGAAAATCATCCCTTGAGTTAACAAACATATGTAAGTTGCTTAGGACAGGGACTTGCACACACTCTAGGTTAATAAATATCAGCTTTGGGGAATCAAGGATGCATATTATCACTATTGTAGAGATGAGGAAAATGAGCTGCAGAGAGATTCAGCAACTTGCCTAAGGAGCACAGCTTGTCAGAGATGAACAGAAGCAACCAGGGACCAGGCCCGTCTCGGTGGCCAGGCAGCCCACCGCCCGGCATGCCGCAGATGCCCACCGGCAACGCCAGCCCTGCAGTCTAGCGAAGGTCGGACTGCTGCTTCCCCTGGGACGGACAGCAGGGATGCTCTCCCACCCGCCTTGAACATCTCTGCTCCAGGCAGCCCTAGGGAGTGTCAAGCCCCCTAAAGAGGATGCCCAAAGCCACTAAGCCTCTCATGAATTGAGTGTGTGTGTGTGTGTGTTTGTGTGTGTGTCATGTGTGAAATCATGTCAAAGAAATCAAAGTCCAGAAATCCAGGTTTAAAAATAACCAAGAAATGCAATCTTCTCCATCGAGCTTCTTGGCAAAAACAAAACCCTCAATAAAGACCGATGTGGAGTCTCACTTCACACTTACTCATTTTCAGCCGCCAACCCGGCTCTGTCTGGGTGGGGAGGTAAAGGGAAGGCAGGACTCCTTCGAACCGAAGGAAAAGAGCATGGGAGCCGGGCACACACTGGGCCGATCCGGCTTTGCAGGCGCAAGGAGCCAGCTTTATAGGCACACGCCCTTGAGGGAAGACAGCTGCTTGCAACTTTTGTGAAGTCCGGTTTTCCTTGGAGTCCCAGCTTGCTGGTCTCCAGCCCTGGAATGGGCAGGAGATCAAAGCAGCCCTGGAAAAATGGTCTCCATTAGTAATCCAGAATTCATTCTCCTTCTCTGGGGAGACATTAGCTTCTACTCGAGCCTGCCTTTCCCCAGCATTATTTAGGGAGCTGGCTGGTTGTAATAGGGATTCACATTTAAACTCTCTTTCAACAACCTCAAACTCCCCCCGCCTCTTTTTGACATGGTCTATTTTTTAATCTGTCCTTTTTTTTTTTTTTTATGCCCATTTTGTGGGCAAGAAAAATGTATAATGGAAGAGAGGAAATTCAGGACCAGGGAAGGCCTGGAAAACTGTCAAATTTCATATTTCCTCCTCCTTTGAATCAGCATTTATGTCCCTCGGTGGGGTTTTCCCACATATGCTTGTATAACTCCCTTTTAAAACAATTTTTGCTGTTTTTTCCTTTCCCTGCCCCTGGGTAAGTTATTCCAACTGACTACTTTCCACCTCAAAAGAAAGTAGCGGACAGGAAAAAAGTGGTCGTGTGGTCTGTTAGCTGCCGCCCCAAGCGGAGCCAGGAGACTTTGGGTCTATTCTGAGCCTTTTTGGGAAGGGGATGAGGGAGAGGGTATGAGCCCTGCCCTTTTGCAGGAGTTCCTGGGACCCTATGCCAACTTAAGAAATTTGCTCAATCAGATCAAAAGAAGACCAGGAACCAGCATTTATTAAACACCTGCGCAGTGGCAGGCTCTTTACCCACCAGCATATTTAATCCTCACAACTTTGTGAGACAGGTTTTGTGACTTTTACGTTACAGACCAGGAAACGGAGGCTCAGAGAGATATAGTAAGTTGCCCAAGGTAGCACAGCGTGTCGGCAGCAGAGCCAGGAAAAGAGCTTAGTTCTGTTTCTCGGATCTGAGTTGTTCGCTACAACATGCAACCCAGTCAACCATGATTTGTTCATTTACTTACTCACTTTACGGAGCACCTGTTATGTGCCACATGCTGTTCTAGGAGCTGGAAATATAGCAGCAAGCAAAGCAAAGATCCCTGTCCCTTTGGAGCTTATATAATAGTTGGGGGGCGGGGGGAGAGGAAGGAGGAAGGCACATAATAGGCTTAGTAAACAAGTAATTATATACCAAGCTAGAAGCGCTCAAGTATTAAGGACAAAAGAAAAATTAGAGAAGGATAAGGGGGAGTGGGAAAACTGGAGATAGCAGTTGCACATTTAAATAGGGTAGTCAGGTTAGGCCTCATGGAGGAGGTGACATTTGAGTGAAAACTTAAAGGAGATGAGAGAGTTAGGTATGCTGATATTCGAGGGAAGAGGAAACAATCAGTGGAGAGGCCATAGAGTGGAAACTTGCCAAGAACATTGAGGAAGAACAAGGAGGCCAGTATACCTGTAGCAGAGTGAGCAAAGAGGACTTTCATAGAAAACTGCAGGGGGCAAAGACAAAGCAGGACCAGCAAGAGGAGGCTCTTGCAGTAACCAGACAATGGGGACTCAGACCAAGTTGGGAGCAGGGAAGGGGGTAAGAGGTAGGCAGATTCTGAATTTATTTTGAAAGCAGAGTAAATAGGGTTTCCTAATGGATTTAATATGGGGAGTGAAAGAGAGAAGCATTTGGGAGACTCCAAGATTTTCACTGGGCAACTGGATGACGAGAGCTACCATCCATTGAGCTAAGCAAGGCTTTGGGTGGAAAAGATCCAGGCATGGAGGGAAGATAAGGAATTTTATTTTGGACATAGTGAGTTTGAGATGTGTAACTTCTCTTAATACAGGGCCAAATAAATATCATCTAAATGCAAGACCAAAGAAGCCCGTCTATGAGGAGCCTCCAAACAAAACGGCTAATTCCAGTGTGCTCTATACCAGTTATTCTGAACCAGAGGTCCATAAATTTGGATGGTAAAAGAATTTTTTTTCTACTAACCTCTTACTGGAATTTAGCATTTCCCTCAATTATGAAATCCCAGGAGACTTAGCAGGACCGGTGACTCTCACCAAGAGAAATCCAGATATTTTCATTTCACATGACAGGTGATTATCCTTTTATCCTGCAGATTATCCCCAAATATCTCTTCCCTTCATCACTTCTTCGAACTTCTGGTAGTCATTAGAGCTGCCACCAGATCATATTATTTAATGCACTAACAAACACATGTATTAAATTTGGATATTAAAGCCTTTTTTGATAATGATATTTCCCCATATTTGGTTTCCTCTGTAATCTTATGAATTTTATTAAATATATTGAAGACTATTATTCTGAGAAAAGCTTCATCAGCTTCCCTAGGCTGCCAAAGGGGTCCATGATACAGAAAAGTAAAGGCCCTGATCTAAGCTAGAGCAAGATAGAGCAATAAAAAAAAAAAAAAAAGTCACTAAAATGTCTTGTTCCGTACCGGAACTTTATATACATTACCTCATTTAACCTTAATAATTGTATGGTGGCTATTGTTATTCACATTTTACATTTGAGAAAATTGAGGGTCAGAGATGTTGAAGTCACCCAGCCCATGATAGAAAATCAGGCCTTCAACCACAGAGCCATCTATTTGCAAAGCCTGTGTTTTTTCCACTGAGCCAAATTGGATCGTATGCAGATAATGAGCTTTGACTCTCAGCACAGTGCCAAATTCAAGTGGCAGGGGAGTGTATTAGATAAGTCCAGGAGCTGAACTGCCTGGGCTCAAATCCAGCCTTTGATGCTTGTTTACATGTGACCTTAGGCAGATGACTTAACCTCTCCGTGCCTTGGTTTTCTCGTCTATAACACAGGCAAGAGAGTGATAATAACACCCTCAGAGGTGCGCCGGTGGCTCAGTGGCCAAATTCTTACCTGCCATGCCTGAGACCTGGGTTCGATTCCCAGTGCCTGCCCATGTGAAAAAAATAAAAAATAATGAATAAAGAAAGAAAGAATACTTTCATTGAAAAAATAATAATAATAATACCCTCAGCATAGGTATATTGGGGAGTAGCATAAGATGATACTTAGAACTGTGCCTAAAATATAGAAGTGCTTTATGAGCGTCTGTTCTTTAAAGCCCTTTGGCTCTAACAGACAGACTGGGTTTGCATGTTAGCATAACTACTTATTAGCTGTGTGAACTTGGGCAGTTCACTCATCTCTCTAAGCGTCACATCCTCATCTGTAAGTGGGAGTCATAATATCTGTTTCATAGAGTAGTAGCTGGAGAGATTAAATGAGATAATAAATACAAGATATTTTGAAATTTACCAAATAGTACAAATAAGCCCTATTAGATCAATGCTAAATAAGTGTTAGCATTTGGCATTTCTTAATGTTGTTATTTCTATTTCTAGCTTTTCTATCTTTTTCAAATCTATCAGTTTCCCTAGCCCTTTCCTTTCTTTCTGTTCCCCATTCTCTTACTCTTGGGGATTTCATGGAATGTCTAATATAATCAAATTATTAAGGTTAAATACAGACATTTATTATCCTAATATTTATCAAGCTCTCATTACATGCCAGGGACTGTTTTAGGCCCAGAGTAAAAAATCTCTGCCCCCAAGGAGTTGACATTCTAAGTACTAGGTAAGAGCCTCAGAAGAAATCCCCTTCACCAATCTAAAGCAAATCAAATTCATATTTGAAAAAAATATAAATATGTTGGACAAACATCGATACTCTTTCTTTAGACATATCCTCCCAAAACTGGGTCCAGCCAGCTGTTCAGACCAATCTCCAATCACTGAGAACATCTGACTTTTCAAGACATGCAATGTCCATTTGCAGTTCCATGCCTTTGCACATGCTTGTCCCTCTGCCTGAAACAACTCTGCCACTTGACAACTCCTACTTGTTCTTTGGGACCTAAGTTAAATGTCCACTTCCTCCGTGAAGCCTCTGTTTACTTTGTAGGGCAGGTGCCCATTCTGCTTAACCCCTCCAGGGCACACCTGTTTATTTCATCTGATTGGCATGAATAACTTAGTTATCCTCAGTTGTGTTTTGAAGCTGTGTGCACCTCAGAGAAACATGTTCTTAAGCCTAATCCTTTCCTGTGGGTGTGAACCCATTGTAAGTAGGACCTTTTGATGAGGTTATTTAAATTAAGGTGTGGCCCACCTCAATCAGGATTGTCTTAATCCTATTACTGAAGTCCTTTACAAGCAGAATGAAATTCAGACACAGAGAGAGAAAGCGACAGGAAGCGAGAAGCTGAGCATCAACAGAAACCAGGAGAGAAGGGAGAAACCACGAGGCAACACCAGGCGCCTTGCCATGCAACAAGCTAAGGACCAAGGATGGTCAGCAGCCCCAGAACACCACAGTTTTAGGGAAGAAAGCAATGCCTTGATTTGGACTTTACTGCAGCATCAACCCATGAACCAATAAATTCTCATTGTTGAACCCAGTCCATGTCATGGTATTTGCTCGAGTAGCCAAGGAAACTAAAACAATTCTCCTTTGGGAAACCATTCCTTCTTTTCTTCTGTTCCAAAACTGAACACTTGACTAGGCATAGCCAGTCAGAACATTTCATCCCCATGGCCATAGTGGTTGGTTCCAGTATAGACACATGATGCAAGCCTGACTCAAGAGACTCAAACCTGGGACTTTTTGTTTAAGCCACTTTGAGTTGGGTTCTGTGCCTTGCAATCAGGAGTCATGGCTAGGGCTGGAGAAGGGGAGAATGGGAGGTTATTGCTTAAAGGGTAGTGAGTTTCTGTTAGGCATGATGGAAAAGTTTTGGAAAATGATCGTGGCAGTTGTACAACCTTGTGAATGTAAATAATGCCACTGAGTTGTACACTAAAAGTGATTAAAATGGCAAATGTGTTATATATATATAGTTTTACCAAAATGAAAAAGTTAATTAAAAAACCTGCTTAACCCTTGTGCTGGTTTCATGGTGTTATGTATCCCAGAAAAGGCTATGTTCTTTTTTTTTTTCTTGCATGGGCAGGCACCGGGAGTCGAACCCAGGTCTCCCACATGGCAGGCAAGAACTCTGCCTGCTGAGCCACCATGGCCCGCCCAAGGCTATGTTCTTTTAATTCATCCCTGTGGGGGGGCAGATTATGGTGGGTGGGACCTTTTGATCAGGTTGCTTCAACTGAGATATGACCCAGCCCATTCAAGGTGGGTCTTAATCCTTTACTGAGCCTTTTATGAGAGAATAAAGGACAAAAAAAAAAAAAAAAAAAAAAAAAAAAAAAAAAAAAAAAAAAAAAAAAAAAAAAAAAAAAAAAAAAAAAAAAAAAAAAAAAAAAAGCCAAGAAAGCATAGAAACAAAAGCCCCAGAAATGCCAAGAGAGGACCCATCACTGGATTCGGGGTGCCTCCAGGGAAGGGACATGATCTTGAGCAAGACTACATTCTTTGGCTGATCTGGGGGAATGAGTATGTCACTGCTGAAGGGGGGATCTAGGAGAAAACCACAGCATCTGCTGTGGAGAGTCTGTCTTATTCAGATTCATAGTGATGTGCAGGAATTTCTTGCACATTTTAAATATGAATCTTTGGTCAGTTTTAGATATTGCAATATTTTCTTTCAATCCGTCATCTGTTAACTTCCTTTTCAGTCACTTGTTCAGCAGAATTCCTTAATTTCTATGTAATCAAATCAGTAAATTTCTCTCCCCAAGGATTTGTTTTTTGAGAGTTTTGTTTAAGAGATCCATCCTCATTCCCTAGGTCACAAAGCTATTGAATGTATTTCTTACCTTTCACATTTAGGTTTTTGATTCTTCTGGAGTTCACTTTGAATGTTGCATTATATACGCATCCAGCTTTCTTTTCTTTTTCTCTGCAAAATGAACCAGTTTCCCCTATTCCCGCTTGGACTCTGTTCTCTAGCTTTGCTCTCACCATTGTCTGCAGACACAGCATCTACAGAGAATTATTGACCTCTTAATATTCTTACTCCATGGCTTTTAAAATATTCCCAATGCAACATTGGGCACTTTTGACCAACTCCCTCTTCTTGAAGCTCTTGGGGAAATGACCTGAAATTATTGTTCTCGTTTGCCTTGTCTTCCTGTCTCTTTCCCTTCTTCCTTCACTAGGGCTTTGCTAGCTTGACTTTCTTTTACATCTCCGAATAATTTGTGCAATTAATTTTTTTTAATTCCTCATAATTTCATCTTCTGTAAGAAATTCATCAATTTTCAAGTACCAAAACCTCTAAGTAGGTGACTTTCCTCTTGACAAATCCAGGCCTGACATCTCTTATGAATGCCAACAGCAAATTTCAAAACGAAAACTGGATATTTGTTAGTATATCTAAATTTAAATTAACCTTCACCTTGAAATTATTTTTATATGATTCACATATACCGTAAACATTTCCAACCCTCTACAGTCCCTCCACGATCTCTTCTATAAATGGGATGCTCGACATATGCTTATTACATGGATGAATGAATCTCATATTTAGCTTTATTAAAAGTCAAATATTTGACTTTTAATTTGAAACAAAATTTGAGAGGATGGTTGAGACACATGTCAGTTTATATCCTTCCTTTGGAATGGAGGGGCTCTTGCTGGCTGGTCATCTCCTGTCTCAGTGAGGGAGAGTAGAGAAGGAGGGAAAAGGGATTGGAATGGTCAGCTGGGAAAAGATCATAGATTTGTAGTCTGATAGAACAGTGTTCAAATTCTCCATTCTCCACTTACTAGAGCCTGACAATTGTTTAGGTTTCTTGGCTGCTAAAATAAGTATCATACGATGGGTTGGCTCAACAGCAGGAATTTATGAGCTCATGGTTTCAGAGGCTAGAAGGCTTGCTTCCTCTCGGGTCACTGCTGCTGATCTTTGGGATTCCTTGGCTTTTCTGCCCAATGAAAATGCGCACAAGGGCATCTTCTCCACTCTCTCCCCATTCCATTTTCAGGCTAATCACAGTGGCTTTTCCTCCTGCGTCCAATTTCCTTACCTTTTAAGGACTTCAGCCATATTGGATTAAGGTGCACCCTTATTCACTTTGGGCCCACTTTAAACACATCTTCAGAAGTCTTATTTACAAATGGGTTCACTCCCACAGGACCAGGGGTTAGGGCCCGAACCTACCTTTTGTGGGGAGATATGATTCAAGCCCAAAAGTAGTTAAGAAGGCTCAGCCCACATGGAGGTGGGAAGGATAAAAGAAATAAAACTTGGAAAGAGCCTTGCACCCAGCAGTTGCTAAAAAAAAATAAAAAATAAAACATTTCCTTCTGCCTCTTTACATCCCTCTATTGCATTCAGCTTCAAGCAGAAAAGAGATGTGTCTGAGTTCTCAGGATGAACAGATCCTATTATGATCATGCTGCTCCCAAAGGGGAAAGTTGAACTAAATGTCTCATTAATCCACACACCATCCCTAGGCATCTGTGAAGTAGGTTGAGGATACTGCAATTGTCTCTTCTATATAGATTAAGAATCTGATGTATCGAGTACCATCCCCAGGACATCAGTCACTTCCTATAACTGCTAACATCTGGGCACTTCACAGTTTACAAAAACTCAGAACTCAGAATCTTACGAAAATTACTTTTGATTTTGGAGTTGGGCAATGAAGCGGATCATTTCAAACTGTCCATCTGCTACCATCCCTTTAAATAACTGGGGCAGCACATTCAAGTCTGTGCAGGGACAACATTTGAGGCTGCCACAAGCATTCCCAGTTTGTCTCTGGAATCCTTCCATACCACCTCCTTGCTTTTCCACCCTGCTATTCCTTGTTCATAAATTTCTTGGTCCTCTACTTTCTTTGTTTTGGCTTCATAACATGGTTCCTATCCTCCACCCATTTCTTTGCTGGATGGCCTGCTGGGTTTGACTCATTCTTCTGGCTCTTAATATACAGTGATCCAGGCCATTGCTTTTGGTCTTTGTTCTTCTCCCACCCCCTCCCCACCCTTGCTCCCGAGGGTAAGAAGCAACCCATTGATAGGATCCACTGGATGTGTCCCACCCCTCACCAGAACCTTCCTCCCATATGGTTTTCAGTTTCAAGCTAGCAGAGAAAGGTCATTTCTGTCCCTATCTTCTCTTAAAAATCACCCAAAACTAGAAGGGCAAGAAATGAAAACGATAAACCATTGTTTATCAAACCAAGAGAAAACAGCATCCTTAAGACACTAGATGAAGGCAGAAAATGGAGAGAGGAAGGGCAAGCACCCTGGAGGTTCTCACAATGTCAAGGCACCCGCCTTTGAGAAACACCAGACTAGACCATGAACACTTTGAAGACAGAAAGTTCATCTTAAGCATTTCTTTAACCCTAGAGCTTAGCCTGACCAAAGGAAGTCTTCTTTAGACACTTATAGAATGAATTAGATCATTTTATATATGTCATATAAAAGTCATCAGCATATGAAGGCTATTTTACTGTAAGAAGAATTATTAGAAATGTTTATTACCTTGCTAAATGGAGCTGCTGTTCTTTCTATTAGAGAGAGACCCTTTCAAACATATAGGCTGAGGAAGAGACCTCTAAAAAGTATATTTGTTCTAATATTAGTATTTCATTGCTTCGGATATTTTTTAAAATTCACAAATTCTGTTCTTCCATTAGCTCTAGTTTTAGTTTTTCATTACTTTAACATGAACCTGGTACCTATGGAGGGCAAGACTCGATAATTACATTCAGCCCTTTGCAGTTATTCATAAGGAACCAGGTAACAACACTGATATTTAATATTTAATTGCTTTTGATCAGCATTAATTAGCCACAGATGTACACCAGATCCCCATTTAATTAAATACTCTTGGGAACGTATTGTAGGCTCAGGGATTCTAACCACATCAAAAAGTAAATGTTCAACATTTTGAGCATGGAAAGGAAATTCCAGATGTCTAACATTCCCCTTCTTTCTGCAGAAATCAACCTTCTTCTAGGCCCCTGGAATCCAAAATCTTAGCATTTCTGCTGGAAACTTTCAGACTGTGGTCACCTTCTCTCTCCTGTATCTTCAGTTTTACCCTGGCTATTGAACTGTTCCCATCTACATACAAACAGGAGTAATTTCTCCCATCCTGAGACCCACTATCATGGTTCCTACCTCTTAAATTATTGCTCCTTGTCTTTGTTCGGCTTTGAAGAACTCCTCTACATTATCGTATACGTTTGCTGCCTGCAGTCCTTTCCTCCTAGTCTCTGTGACTCCTGCTGTCATCAGACTTTCACTCTAACCTCTCCATAGAATCTGCCTTGGTTCAGGTCACAAGAGTAACCTCCATGGTGCTAAATCCAATGGTCAATTTTTCATCTTTATTTGACTGAGTTGAACTTGCAACACTTTCTTCATTTGGCTTCCAAGAAACCACTTTCTTGGCTTCCTCTCACCTCCTAGTTGTGCCTGCTCATTCTCCTTTGCTGATTCATCCTCATCTCCCCAGAGTGCTGGAGTGCCACGAAGTTCAGTCCTTGTTCTTCCCCTCCCTTCTGCCTACACTCTTTCCTTACATGGCCTCACCTAAACATGTATACACTTTTACTTCCCCTTTTTTTCTTATCTCAGCACTGACCTCTTCCCTGCTTACTCTACATTTCCAGTTGACTGTTGTTCAACTGGGTTTCTTAGAAATCAGAGCCTGAGCAAAGCTTACACTCTGATCCTTTATTGGAGAAGTGCAATCCCAGGGCAACAAGAGGGGGAGGGGGGAAGGAATTGAGGCAGGGAATGAAGAAAAGCAAATATAAGATGGTGCATTATCAAGATAGAAAACTTCACAAGAAAACACAAGCCAGTGGCTGGGTCACATGGGAACATCTCCAGACAGGCCGTGTGGAAACACAGTACTGTGGTGCTGTCCCTTGAGAAAGAAGAGGGTTATTTCTGGCCTACAGAAGGGAATGGAATTTATCTATTGACGCCATCCCATCTCTTGTCTCTCAATAATAAAAATTGACCCCTGCACTTCTGGGTTGTGTTTCCTGGCCCCTTTGGTTTCTTTTGGGGGCCACAGATCCTCAGTCTTACTTTAGAGTTTAATCTAAGGTCAGGTGGGCCCAGCCCCAGGAGCTGTTGTGATTCCTTTTGCAGCAGGCATGATAGAAGAGAGCTGGAGCCTGGCCCTAACCCTGGGGGAGACCAAGACAGAAGAGGTCTTAGCAGAGGAGGCAGTTGGTTATGGTTGCCAGGGCCCTTTATTGAGTAAACAGCCAAGGCCCAGGGGAAAGTGTGGGAAAGTGTGGGGATGGAGTGTGGAATATGAGGAAATATGGGACAGGACAGACACTGGGTCTAATAGGCATCTCAATACTTAACCTAGCCAAAGCTGAATTCCTGATTCCACTCTCCTACCCAAATTTCTTTATCCCAGTTTTTCCATTTCATTAGGTGTCAGTTCCATCTTTCCATTCGCTCACACCAAAAATCTTGGAGTGATCCTTAGTACCTTTTTGTTTTTCTCAAACCCAACATCCAATCTATCATCAAATCTCTTCAGTTGTACCTTCAAAATATTTTCTATCTCTTCTCACTAACTCCTTTTCCATCACTCTTGGATGATTGCAGTGGTTTCCTTTCTGGCTCTCTACTTCTGCCCTTGCCCCTAACATACTATCCTCAACACAATGGCCAGAGTCCTCCTTGTGAAACATAAGTCAGATTGTGCCACTCCTCCTCTCAAAACCTCTGTCTTCCCATCTCACTCAGAATAAAACCAAAGTCCTTGCTATGGCCTACAAGGCCCTACATGATCTGCCTCACCACCTCTCTGACTTCATCTCCTGGGTGCACACTCTTCCAGCCACACTGTGCCTCTAATGGGCCAACCAGACTCCTACTCCAGGGCCTTTGCACTCCCTCCTCTCTATACCTGATGACTCTCCCTCCAATTATCTGTATGGCTTGCTTCCTCAGTCCTTAAGAGTCCTTAACCTCTTTGCTCCACTGCCTCTTCTCAGCCAGATGAAGCTCCATAGAGAAAGAAGATGCTGAAGGATGGGAAAGATAATGAAAACATGAAGAAGTGACCTTTTCAATCTCTTGTTGGGAAGCTTAAAGTCATTGGAGAAATTGGCAAAGAAGGTGACCTTGTGTGTGGGAGAGTAATGAGAGAGTTGATGGGAAGGTGGCACCTTTTTCAAAAGACTTTGCCAAGTTAAGGAGCTTGACCTTTATTCTAGGGTATGGGTACCTAACTGACAATCAGTTCACTCAAGTTTCCATTGAAAAATGTCTTCCAACTAGGATCTTAGAATCCAGGCTTGCTAGAGTGGCCTAAATATGTCCATAAGGGAAGCAAGAGAAACCAGCATTAATAAAGGAGAAACAAATCCTGGAAAATATGTGTCTCTGAGAAGAATTGTTCTAGTTTGCTAGCTGCTGGAATGCAATATACCAGAAACAGAATGGCTTTTTAAAAGGGGAATTTAATGAGCTGCTAGTTTACAGTTCTAAGGTCAAGAAAATGTCCCAATTAAAACAAATCTATAGAAATGCCCAATCTAAGGCATCCATTCAGGGAAAGATACCTTGGTTCAAGAAGGCCGATGAAGTTCAGGGTTTCTCTCTCAAGTGAGAAGGCACATGGCAAACACAGTCAGGGCTTCTCTCTTGGCTGGAATGGCACATGGTGAACACGGTGTCATCTGCTAGCTTTCTCTCTTGGCTTCCAGTTTCATGAAGCTCCCTGGGAGGTGTTTTCCTTCTTCATCTCCAAGGGTCACTGGCTGGTGGACTCTCTGCTTCATGGTGCTGCAGCATTCTCTGCTCTCTGAATCCCCCGTTCTCCAAAATGTTTCCTCTTTTATAGGACTGCAGTAAACCAATCAAGACTCACCCAAATGGGTGGAGACATGTTGTCACCTAATCCAGTTTAACAACCACTCTTGACTAAATCACATCATCCAGGGAGATGATCTGATTACAGTTTCAAACATATAGTATTGAATAGGGATTATTCTACCTTTATGAAATGGGATTTTGATTAAAACATGGCTTTTCTAGGGCATACATCCTTTTAAACCAGCACATTCCACCCTCTGGCCCCTAAAAAAGACATGTTTTCCCCATATACAAAATACTTTAATTTCATAACAATATCAGAGAACCTTAAGCCATTCCAGTAACATTTCAAATACAAGATTAATACAAGATTGAAATCAGTACAAAGTCTCATCAAAGTTAGTTAAAGGCATGGACAGTCCTAAGGTGAAATTTTCTCCATTTGCTCTGGACCTTTGAAAACTCATAACAAGTTATTTGCTGCCAACATACAAAGGAGGAACATTCACAGGATACATATACACATTTCCGTGGGGAGGAAGGTACACAGGGGTCACCGGACCCAAGCAGTTTTGAAAACCTTCAGGGCAAAGTCCATTAGATTTCAAAGTCTGAGAGTCATTTATCCTCAGGGCTTCTGAAAGCAGCAGTCCCACCTTTTCTAAAGGCCTACACACAGACCTGCCTCTCTTTGAATGCAACCTTGGGGGACATTGGGGAGACCACCTTTTTTTTTGGCTCTACCCTCTCAAAGCATTGGGGCCGCACTCAAGCTCTCTGCCTTCTCCAGGGCACACACTCAACCCCTCCATGTGGTGGCAGCCAGGCTCTCCCCAAACCCCAAGGAACGTGCTTCACCTTCTCCAAGGCCTGAGGCGGCATGACTCTTCCACTGCAACGAGGTGGAAGGCCCATCCTCTGCCTTCGGGGCAAACTCACCCTCTCCACGGGCTTGGGTGGGTCTGCTCTCCTGGCCTGAGGCTTCTTGACTTCAGACCTCAGCCTCCATGGTTTTGCCACTGAAGTTATTTTTCCTCCAATGTGTCCCTTCTCTGAAACCCCTAGTCCAGACAGGCAGCGGCTCTGTTCATACAGGTCCCACCCATTCTCTGCTTTTCAGCCAAAGCCCAAGTCAATTTTGCCAGATTATCTGCCATTTTAAAAACAAGGCTCGTCTTCCTTCCAGTCTGAAATAATACATGCCTCGTTTCTGTCTAGAGCTTTGTCACAGGTAGCTTCAGAGTCCACATTTCTACTAACAGTCTCTTCAAAGCATTCTAGGGGGCGGGCCACGGTGGCTCAGCAGGCAAGAATGCTTGCCTGCCATGCCAGAGGACCTGGGTTCGATTCCCGATGCCTGCCCATGTAAGAAAAAAAAAAAAAGCATTCTAGGCCTTCTCTATCAAGCTTCTCACAGCTCTTCCAGATTCTTCCCTTTATCCATTTAAAAAGCCATTCTGACATGTTTGGTATCTGCAAACTGCAGCAGGACCCCACTCTCCGGTACCAAAATCTGTTCTAGTTTTCTAGCTGCCAGAATGCGATATACCAGAAATGGAATGGCTTTTAAAAAGGAATGACTTTTAAAAAGAGGAATTTAATGAGTTGCTAGTTTACAGTTCTAAGGCTGAGAAAATGTCCCAATTAAAGCAAGTCTATAGAAATGTCCAATCTAAGGCAAGAATCTCCCAGGCTTTTTCATGAAATTGATGGGAGATGGTGGTCTCAAAGCCACTACGTATGGAGAGCTTAAGCGTACCATGATGAAATAACTGGGGGTTGAAAATAGGATTTCAAAACCATCCCGAAAAAAAGAGCAGGGGAAGGTCAGCATTCTCTTTTGGAGCCCCCAGGCCAGGCTTGCCTGACTCAATCCCTGAGCAATTCATAGCCAACTTGGTGAGGCCAAGGAGGTCAGTGAATGTGGGTATCACTGCTCTCTGCTGGAGGGACTGGCTTCCTCCCCAGGCCTGTATTGGCTCCAGGTCGATGGTTCTTAACCTTCTTTGGATTCTGGGTCCCTAAGAGAATCTGAAGAAAACTATGGACTCAAAGTTAAAAAGATATACACTTGCACATAAAAATTTGCATAGAATTTCAGGGATTCATGGATAGATCTTCTGAAGCCCAACCATCAACCTCCCAGGCAAAGGTGTGACATTAGAAACAGATAGACTTCATGGCTGGACCTTCTGAAGCCCAACCATCAACTTACCAGGCAAAAATGTGACATTAGAAGCAGATAGACCTAAGTGCCAGTTCAAGGCTGAGACATCCATCTCTCTGCTATAAGACAGAAGAGAAGTTAAGAAGAGTCCACAAGTTAGGTAATGGCCAACCTATTTTCTGCCAAGAATTTCTTTTTTTCCTTTCCTTGGATCCTATGTTTAGAAATATTTTGTCTAGCAAGCAGACAGCATTAAGAAATCATTTATGCAGTTCCTAATTTTTTGTGTGTTCATTTTTGTTCCTTTCTTAATTTTTTATTAACCAAAGAGAACGGGCAAATGACAGCCAATTCTGTCTCATGGCCGAGTTCATATAATCCAGGTAAAAATTAAAGCCTAAGAAGCTCTATTGTGGACAAATATATGATTTTGGTTAGGGCTTTGAGATATCAATATTCATGCTATGATATTTAAACTTGCACCCACTCTCAATCTCACATACTTACATCTAAACTAGTTGAGTGATGCTATTTGTCCCAAATGCAGTGCTTTCATACAAACCCATTTACACACAACTTGAGTGCACCTTCAAATGCAGCTAGGTGCAGAAAATACATCTTCAAATGCACATTTACAAGCACTCCCTCACACTCAATCTGTTTCTAAATTAATTTAAGCACATACTGATCACACAACCACACTTACATCCTCTCTAGTCTTTAATTTTATTCTTGTGTCCCACTCTGAGACCCAATAGCCTCTAAGAAAGCCCTATGTGAGAATGCAAAACAGCAGCTTTATTACCACATAGTGGCAGAGGAGAGACTGGGACCCAGCTCTCCTGATTTCCAATCCAGTTCATTCCCCAATCCAAATAGATCCTCATTGTTAGCAGAATATCCTTATCATCTTCCCTTTTCTTCTTTCAGGAATCCTTTCATTCCATTTTGAGCCCTTGCCTCCTGTAACATTATATATTCAAAGCACATAACATAGTAGTTTAATGCTAGGTTTAAGAGAGGTTTAATGGTAGGTATAAGAGTTTTAACAGTAGTTTAAGAGAGTAAGTGTTGCTCCAATGAGATGGCACTACGCACCTACCAGATTGACATTTTTGTTTTATTAGAGAAGCTGTAGGTTTACAAAAATAATCATGCAGAAGATAGAATTCCCATATTACCCCTCCCCACTCACATTGTTTTCCCCATTATTAATACTTTGCATTGGTGTGATACCTTTGTTACAGTTGCTGAGACAATTTATTATGATTATACTATTAACTATAGTTCATAGTTTACATTATGGTTCACTAAGCTATACACTCCTATGGTTTTGTTTTGTTGGTTTCTTGGTATGGGCAGGCACTGGTATGGCAGGCAAGAATTATGCCACTGAGTTGCCATCGCACTGCCCTACTCCTATGGTTTTTTTTTTTTTTGCATGGGCAGGCACCGGGAATCGAACCTGGGTCTCTGGCATGGCAGGCGAGAACTCTGCCTGCTAGACCACCGAGGCCTGCCCATTTCTATGGTTTTCTAAAAAAATTTTTTATTCTAGTAATTTATATATTCCTATAATGTCCCTGTTTAACATTCAAATATTTAATTCAGTCATCTTAATTACATTCAAAATGTTGTGCTACCATCACCATCATTATAGTTTGTCTTTTTCTTTCATGATGAAGTCCTTTGATACACAAAAGTTTTAAATTTTGTTGAATCCCATTTATCTATTTTTTTCTTTTGTTGCTCATGCTTTTGGTGTGAAGTCTAAGAAACCACTGCCAACGTAAGATCTTGAACATGCTCCTATGTTTTCATCTAGGATTTTCATAGTCTTGGTTCTTTTATTTAGGTCTTTGATTCATTTTGACCTGATTTTTGTATGTGGTGTGAGGTAGGGGTCCTTTTCATTCTTTTGCATGTGAATATACAGTTTTCCTAGCACAACTTGTTAAAAAGACTATTCTCAACCCTTAAAGTGGACTTGGTACCCTTGTCAAAATTAATTGGCTATTGAGGGGAGGATTTATTTCTGAACTCTCAATTCAATTCCCTTGGTCTGCATATCTGTCCTTGTGCCAGTACTATGCTGTTTTGATTACTGTAACTTTGTGATAAATTTTAAAATTGGGAAGTGTTAATTCTTCAGCTTGGTTCTTCTTTTTCAAGATGGTTTTCTCTTACCCTTCCATGTAAATTTAAGAATTGGCTTTTCCATTTCTGCAAAGAACGCTATTGGAATTTTGAGTGCAATTGTGTTAAATCTGTAAATTGCATTGGGTAAAATCAACATCTTAATATTTAGATTTTCAGTCCACATACACAGAATGTCCTTCTAATTACTTAGGTCTTCTTTAATTTCCTTTCATAGTTGTTTCCTTTTGTTTTGTAGTTGTCCATATACAAGTCCTTTACATCCTTGGTTAAATTTACTCCTAGGTACTTGATTCTTTTAGTTGCTGTTATAAATGAAATATTTTTCTTGATTTCTTTAGATTGTTTCTTACTAATATATAGAAACATTACTGGTCATTGCATGTTGATCCTGTACCCTGCAACACTGGTGAATTCGTTTATTAGCTCCTCCTTCTCCTTTGATCCTTTTCCCAATCTTAGTTTAGATGTATTGGACTATGCCCATTCTAACATTTTCATGTTGGAAAGGGGTGTCAATAACATGGGATAGGGGGATAGGGAACTAGTTGATGTTCGTGGAGAGGCTGGGCCCTCTGGATTTTATCTGGCCTAGGAACGCATCTGGAGGTTGCAGCTTTCTGGAAAGTAATCTTAGTGTGTGAAACTTTTGTTGAATCTCAGGTAAAGCCCTGTGTGCTCTTTAGGATAAACAGAAGTGGTTTAGGTTGGGCTTGGCAAGCCCTGGTAGTTAACAATATCTAGCTGAAGCTTGCATAAGAGTAGCATCCAGAGCATCCTCTTGACTCTATTTGAACTTTCTTAGGCATTGATACCTTATTTTGTTACATTTCTTTCCCCCCTTTCCATCAGGAAAGTGTTGTCGGTCCCATGGTGCCAGGGCCAGGCTCAACCCTGGGAGTCATGTCTCCTGTTGTCAGGGAGACTTTCACCCCTGAATGTCACGGCTGAAGTAGGGGGGAGGGTAATCATTTTCCTTGCAGAGTTGACCTTAGAGAGAGAGAGGCCACATCTGAGCAACAAAAGGGGTTTTCTGGAAGTAATTTTTAGGCCTAACTATAGGTAGACTCAGCTTCTCCACTACAGAAATAAGCTTCACAAGAGCAAGCCTCAAAATGAAGTGCTTAGCCTGTTGACTTGGGAGTCCCTAATGTTTGAGACAGTATCAGGGATTTTCCCAGTGGTAAAGCTTAATAGTCCCATACTTTTTCTCCTGTCCCTCATGGGAATTTGCCAATACTTTTTAATTATCTACTTAACATACCAGGAGATGTATCCTAGTATTACATTAGGCTATACAGAATTAGAAGCCCTCTTCCCATTCTGGGCTCCATGTGCTTGGGTTGTTTAAATGATCTAACCAGATAGGTTGAGTTCGATTATGTGCTACAGAAAATTAAGTTTTGGACAACCTAAACCTCTCTTCCTTTGGTCTTATACAGTAGGTGAAGTTCTAAAATTCCAACAATGTCATCCTTACCCCTGTGATTTACCTTAATCCAGATCTGATCAGCTTTGTTCTTATCTCTAATTGAAGCCTGATCTCTTTTTTGGTTTCTAACAGTTGTTGTATGTAGCAATGCTGATTTTCAGAGCTGCAGAAATGCCAACTCCGAGTCTTAGATATCACACATGTAGCCAAAGTTCCAGGGAGATACCAGGTTTTACATGTATAGCACAGCATCTCAAAATTTAGAAATAACATTTACAGCTCTGGACTGAATGCTACTGCTATAAAAGCTTACAAGCTAAGCCTCAGTTTTCTTATTATTTTCTAAAAGAGACCATATAATATTTGCTATTTTGTTTCTGACTTGTTTTGCATCATATAGTGTCCCCCAGATTCATTCACATTGTTACATGCCTCACGACTTCATTCCTTTCTGTACATCATACGTGTACACCACAGTTCACCATTCTACTTCTCAGTCAATATATCCTTCAGCCACCTCCTTCCATTGGATATCTTGTATAATGTCCAGAGTCAACATTCCATGTCTCACATTGTCTCTAAGTAGTTATACAATCATCAACACTCTCAAATTTAGACAATTTTCATTGCTCCAAAGAGAAAAGTAACTGATAAACACACTCTCACCAAGTAGAAAATCCAAACTTCCCCTTAACTCTTGTCCTTCCCCCCCAATTACTTACCCCTTGTTTCATTTTGCTAGCTGCTGAAATGTAACACACCAGAGATGGATTGGCTTTTAATAAAAGGGGATTTATTTCATTAAAAGTGTGTAGTTCTTCAAAGGAAAGGCACTAACTTTCAACTGAGGTTCTTTCTTACGTGAGGAAGGCACAGGGCAATCTCTGCTGGCCTTCTCTCCAGGCCTCTTGGTTCCAACAACTTTCCCCAGGGTGATTTCTTTCTGCATCTCCAAAGGCCTGGGCTGAGCCGTGAGTGCTGAGATGAGGTGTGCTGAGCTCCTTGGGCTGTGCTACATTGAGCTCTCTCATTTAAGCACCAGCCAATTAAATCAAACATCATTCATTGCACGCCTCCTAACCGACTGCAGATGTAATCAGCCACAGCTGAGATTCACATGCCATTGGCTCATGCTCACAGCAATAGAACTAGGCACTGTCACCTGGCCAAGTTGACACTTGAACCTAATTACCGCACCCCTGGTGTTTGTTTGGCAACAATTTTAAAGTATGATTAAAGACCAAGTTGACAAGGATGTGGAGTAATAGAAATGGTCATACACCACGGTGGGATGTGTAAACTGACACAATCACTTTGGAATAAAACTTGGCATTACCTTGTAAAGCCAAAGGTATACATACTCTATCACTATACTGCTCTCCTTAGTTATCTCCTAACTATAGGATTTGTCAAAGAACACATGGGTTGGGGGTGGGGGGCGGTTTGGGCTTCTGAACATTACTAGTAACGTTCATTTATAACAATGTCAGCTACATTTATGTTTTGAGCACATTTCTATATGTTTTTTGTATTTCACACATATACATGTGTAAAAAGTGGAAGTGAAGGTGGGATGCTGGTTTGAAACGGCTGTGTACCCCAGAAAAGCCATGTTCTTTAATCCTGATTTAATATTGTAGGGTGGGATCTTTCTGATTAAGTAGTTCCCATAGAGATGTGGCCTGGAACTTTTGATTAGGTGGTTTCCATGGAGACGAGTCTTCACTCATTCAAGGTGGGCCCCTTACTGGAGTCCTTTAAGAGGGAACCATTTTGGAAAAAGCTTCAGAGCTAATACAGACAGAGACATTGGGAGATTGAAGAAGAAAACACACCCTGGGGAAGCTGTTGAAACCAAGAGCAAAGGACAACAGATGCAAGTCATGAGCCTTCCCAGATGTGTCTTTCTTGAGACAAGGTATCTTTCTCTGGATGCCTTAGTTTGGATACTTGTATGGCCTTAAAACTGTAAACTTGTAATTTAATAAAGTTCCTTTATAAAAGCCAACCCATTTTTTGGTATATTTAATTTCCCACAGCCTTAACAAATGAAAACAGATTTGGGTACCAGAGTAGTGGGATGCTGCGGTTTGCAAATTCCAAACAAGTTGGGATGGCTTTTTAAATGAATAAGGGGAAGATTCTGGAAATTTTTTTTCATAGAAAAAGCCTAGATTGCTTTGAAGAACCTATTGGTAGAGATGTGGATTCTAAAGATACTTCCTATAAGACCTTAGACAGTAATGATTCATGTGTTACTGCAAACTGGAGGGAAGATGATCTTTGTTTTAAAATGACAGAGTATTTGGCAAAATGGATTACTGGTATTGAATGGGACAGAATTTAAAAACCACGAACTGGGATACTTAGCTGAAGAGATTACCAAATTAAATGTGAAAGTGCAATCTATTTTTTTCTTGCAGCTTGTAGTGAACTGTGACAGGAAAGAGATAAGCTGAACTCTTGGGTACAAAGAAAACAGAAATTGATGTTCTGGAAAATTCTGGACTTCCAGAAAAGTAGATCTTAGAGAATAGTGCCCCACATGAGGATTTAACCAAACATGGAACATGTCAGCTATTACAGGACAAGCCAGGATTGCAGATGGAGTCACTCAGAAAGGATTTGTGGTAAGTCCTATTGTCTGATGGGTATGATTCCTGTATATTGCATGGAAAACCAACAAGAGTGTTGTGGTATCTGTATAAATGGAACCACTGCCAGCCTAGACTAAAAGGGACAAAAATAGGAAAGATTTAAGGAAGAATAAATTCAAAGGCAAAACCATGGAAGCTGAGGTCTGAAGCCAAGAAATCTCCAGCCTAGAGTGTAGTTGACTCACCCATGCACTTGTAGACGGTGGGTTTGCTCCTAAATTGTGCCTTTTGCCTTGATGTTCAGGAAGAGTTTTGGTGCCCCAGGCCTTGATGAGGGAGGAGCACATTCCTTAGGGATTGAGGAGAGCCTTGCTTCCTCACCATTTTTCTGAGGGCGTTGACTGTCTGCCCTGGAGATGGCAGAGAGTCCAGGTGCTGCCCCAATGTTTGGAGAGTGTGGAGCCAAGAAAAAGTCAGTCTCCCCAGAGTTCCCCAAGGTTGCAACCCTCACCCTACCATTTGGAGAGAACAGGGCCACTTCATATGCCCTTAGAAAGGATGGAACTGCTGCTTTCTAAAGCCCTGAGGATTCATGACTCTCAGACTTTGAAATCTAATGGAGTTTGTCCTTCAGGTTTTTGGAATTGATTGGGTCTGGTGACCCCTGTTTTCCTTTCAGGCCCCCCCCCCCATGGCAATGGGACCATCAATCTTATGATTATTCCTCCTTTGAATAATGGCAGCGATAACTTCTTTTACAGGTGCAGAGCAAGAGGAAAATTTTGCCTTAGTATAGACCTTGCCTGTAACTGAAACTGATGAGATTTTGTACTGGTTTTGACTTTGTGCTGTATTTGTATTGTTACTAAATGGTTTAAGGCTTTGTGATACTGTGATGGAATGAATGCATTTTGATGCAAGGAACATGTCTTTTTGGGGTCCAGAGCAGGGAACATACACTTGGGCTTTGGAAGCAAATAAAGCTGTCAGTAGCTGTGTGACACTCTGAACACATTTTTGAAGAGGCGAGATGATATAAGACTCTGTTGGGGATTGAATCATGTACCCCACAAAAGGCACATTTAGGTCCCAACCTAATAAATCTATTTGCAAATTGTAATTAGTTAATGTATGCCCCAAATGAATGAGTGTGGATCTTAATCCAATATGGCTGAATTCCTTATAAGCAAGGGAAATTGGGAACAGAAGAAAAAGTCACCAGAGAGTCAGTGAAAGTCAGTGGAACTTGGAAGAGAAAGGACAAGATGCCACCACGTGCATTGCCATGTCACAGAAAAGCCAAGGAAACCCAAGGATTGCCAGCCAGCCAGAAGATACCAGATAGGCTGCAAAACCATGAGCCAGGGCGGCTGCCGTGGCTCAGCAGGCAGAGCTCCGACCTGCCGTGCTGGAGGTCTGGAGTTCGATCCCTGGTGCCTCCTGCCCATATGCAAATTAAAAAACAAAAAATCAAAAAAAAAACCATGAGCCAATAAATTCCTGTTAAGCCAACCTATTGTATGATATTTGTTTTAGCAGCTAGGAAACGAAGACAGACACCTACTGAAGAAAGAAGATAAGAAACAAAAAATGTGAGTCTCCCTTTAAGAAATGAATTAGCTTTTAATTGAAGGGAAACTGAAAAATATCACTAGCATCTATATGTGCCGAGTTATAAAATATTCTAATTTGTATTATTAATGAAGCTAAGTTTACAACCTAGTAAACTAAAAGTTTTAGTCGACTAACCAGTTGTGACAAAGATCTATTCTACATGAGCGACAGGTTTTGCTGTATTGTTTTCCTGCATTCAATGTAAAAAATGTACAGATATTGGCTCTCTAGCTGTGCAATGCGACTTTGTAACTTAGTGAACCTTGTTTTATACAATTGGGAGAGGTCCTAATGATAATAATAATAACTTACACAGAGTTCCAATTAGTAGCTAAACACCATTTTAGGCACTTGGTAGCTATTAAATCATTTTGGCGTGTCCCCATCGTTCTTTGAGGATTTCCTTACTTTGTAGATATTCCAGGCTTATCTTGTACTTTTCCCTGACTCAGTCCTGGAACTAGTTATTTCTCCAAGGAGCCCTATGTCCTTTTGGAAAAGTATGGTATTTAGAAGCCAAGGTCTAGTCTTGTTTATTGCTATGGGTGTGTCATTATTTTTGGGTCCTCTCAGCAGACAGAATCAGGAAATGCACTCATTCACACACATCTATATTTTATATCTATTATCCATATATAGATATTATATTAAATATCATGCGTTCATATTGATACCTTTGATTTAAACCCAGCAGCACGAAGTTCTTTCAAACTTTCCCCCTTTCCATATTTGCAACTTCCTTTTCCAGTAGTAAGAAACCAAGGCATTGTTTTTATTTTTATTTATTTTGAATGTAACTAAGTTTATAATGTAGTTTGTTTAAAAAAAAATCCACACTTGTCTTGGCTTTTGTTCTCCAAGAACTATAAACACCCAGAATTTTCATTCATTTTCTTCATTCAATGGAAAACTATTTTATTAAGCATGGAACATATGCTAGATGATCTTCTAGGGTTTGGGATTCAGCAGTGAACAAAACATTGTATTGGGGAAAGAATGGTGGAAAGAGAGAATACAGAGCTAGGAAATGGCAAAACTGGAATTGGAACTCTGACACCTAGCTATAGCATGAATTCTATACCATCTGCCTCTGACGTCTTTCATAACTTGCTTTTTATCTTCTACAAAAATTTATACCTCTCTTGAATCCGATAAAAATGACTCTTTGTTAGTTTCTAAAATTAAACACAAAAGAGAGCTTTGTCCATCTTCCACATTAGTTAACTTCTCTGAGACTCAGTTTCCAAATCTGTGAAAATGAAGATACTAACTTCCTCCTGCTGAGGGGAAGTGATATTATGTGAGATCTCTGGTGCTATTTTCAGCACATGATAAGTAATGAGATTAATCTTCCTTTTCTTTTCACCATAGATGCTACACTATCAAGTTCTCCCTGAAAAAGGAACTTTTTCTCTTTTTAATTAATTAATGCAATCAATTATTTATATATCATTCATTCTTATATCTATTCAACCAGCATTAGTTGAGAATCCAATATTTACCAGGCTCTCTACTAGGCATTTGGGATATGAAATGGCACAGTCCCCATTCTCAAGGAGCTCAGAGTCAAATCCAAGAGACACACAAAATGATTCTCGTACAATCTGATAAATAGCTCAGATGAGAACTAGAAGAAGGGGTGGTCAAGAAAGGCTTCCTGAAGAAAGTACCTCTTGTAATAGCAATGCCCAGTATGGCACAATGCTGCTCTTAAAGTATCTAAGAATAAACGAATAAAATAAATGGGTGAAAGAATTCAGCTCAATGAACATTTTATAAAAGATCCTACTGTCCAAGGCATTGTGCTCTGAACTGGGAGTATAAAGATGAAGAAGGACAGTGACGGTGCCTGCCCATGCAAAAAAAAAAAAGAAGGGGCAGGTCAGGCCCTCAAGGAGCATCTAAAGAGATGCTTCAATACAATGTAGAGAATCCTCCAGAGTTGGTAAGCCCATGGGACATTAAGTAGATGGGGGGAGGGGTTCCGTTCAATCAGTGTAGCCTTCCTTGTATGAGGTCATTGAAGTTTGGATATATTCAGTAGATAGATGAATGAGAGCCACTGACAGGTTGTAAACAGAGAAATTACAGGAAAACTTTGTATTTGTTTGGAAGGACAAGTATTGTATGATCTCACTTAAATGAAATAGCTAGACTATGCAAATTTATAGAGACTGAAAGACTACAGGGTACCAGAGGTGGGGATGGGGGTGGGGAATTGGGAATTTATGCTAATGGTGCAGAGTTTCTGTTTGGGGGATGGAAAAGCTCTGGAATAACACCACTGATTTGTATACATGAAAGTGGTTAAATGGGAAACGCTGTGCTGATACTTGTTACCACAACATATATATTTTTAAATTTGTATTTGTTGGGAGAATGGACGATGGAAACTGGGGAAGCAGACTATAACCAAAGACGCCAACAAAGAGGATAAATATATGAATAGGAACCCTGAGGTAGACGTTTGATCTGGAAATATGTGATTGTATTTGCTCAGGGAAAGTATGTAGCGTGAGAAGTGGACTGATGGAACACTGAGAAGCATCACTCTTTAAAGAGCTGGTAGAGAAAAAGCAGACCTGGAGGGCACCAAAAGAGATGAGTCAGAGGAGGAGAACTAGGAAAGAAAGAGTGTGTTACGGGAGTCAAAGGAATAAAGAAAAGGAGGAAAAGCAGAGGATCATGAAAGAAAGAGCAATTGTATTGAAAGCTGTACAGAAGGGGAAAAAAGTGTCCATTTAACTCGGTAACAGGTGACCTATGCCAGAGCAGTTTCAATGTTAATAGCGCGGGCGGGAGTTACATTACAGTAAATGAGTGAATGAGTGAACAGAAAAAGTGAAGAGAAGAAAATGAATGAATAAATCAAGAACTGTGTACCCTCTCGCCCTTGAGAGTTCCAGGGCCAAGGTCAGGAGACAGTGTGGAGGAAGGGCCTTGCAGACAGGGCTCAGGATGCCGCCGAGGATGTCAGTCTCGTTAGGGGCGGCTCCAAGGTCAGGGTCACCTCGGGCCTCTTGGCAGTCTGTCACCTTAACGACCAACTGACAGCACCGGAAGGGACGGAAAGAGCCACGATATCTCGCGATGCTTGGAGAGCCGGATCCAGCCTTCTGAGCGTAGGAACCGCGGGCGGTTCTCGCGAGACTTGCCTGGAGTCGGAGCGTTGGGGCCGGTGGTCAGGAAAGCTGGAGCGGCGGGCGGGGAACATGTCGGATTCAGAACTCGGCAAGAAGTGGGACCGGTGCATGGCGGATGCGGTCGTGAAAATAGGTAAGGGGCTTCTTGCCCCTGGCAGGCCCGGCCCGGAGCCAAGTAGCCAGTGCAAGTCTCGGCGAACCAGGAGGCCAGAAGGGAATCCCCGTGGGAGGTCAGGCTGCCCGACCCGCGGGCCGGAGGCCTTGGTCCCGGCTTGTTCCAGCCCCTCTGGCCAGGGCGAGCTGTCTAAGTCCGGCGCGAGGTCACTCGGGACAGGGGACACTGGCCCAGAGAGCTTGGGACGTGTGGGAGGGGTTGAGTTGCAGCCCAGAAGAGGTGGTCGTCGGGTTGGCAGGTGGCTGGAGCGTTACAGAGGGCTTCCAGAGGAAAACGTTCTGCAGAGCACCACCTCGTGCGTGCCCACGGCTCGAAATTCTCCCTGGTGCCACAGCTCCCGGCACAGGCCTTGGAACCTGGTCGGAGGCCATGTAACTCCTCAACGGAAACAAAAGTGCCTTTTAAAGAAGGTCATCAAAGTATTTTATAGGCACTGCCAGATCCTAATGTGAATCTCTCTCATTCCCGAGTTGTAATTTGATGTATCTGAATCAAATTGTCGGGGGCCTGAAATTAGAGACTTGGTGATGATGATCTGGAATGAAAACTACCCTGAAAAGTAAGAGGTGGTCTGATGGGACTCCGAGTAGTCTTTTAACATGTGCTCAGTGACAGACACAAATTATGAAGTCACAGTGGAGAGGCGGGAGTTGGCAGGGGGAGGGCGCTGGAGAGGGGGAAACCAATTGATTGAGCATGTGCCAAGTGCCAGACACAGTGCTAGGTGCTCAGCTTAATACATTATCTCATAAATAATCTTTCTGACAGGATCGAGAGGTTATCCTCGAGCTTATTCTTATGCATTATATAGTTATCACCTGTTTAGTTAAGGTATATTGGAGAGGCTGGAGGGAACTGCCTGAAAACGTAGAGCTGTGTTCCAGTAGCCATGTTTCTTCAGGGTGATTGTATAATGATATAGCTTTCACAATGTGACTGTGTGACTGAAAACCTTGTGTCTGATGCTCCTTTTATCTATGGTATGGACAGATGAGTAAAACATATGGATTAAAAATAAATAATAGGGGGAACAAATGTTAAAATAAATTTAGTAGATTGAAATGCTAGTGATCAGTGAAAGGGAGTGGTAAGGGGTATAGGAAAAAAATAGGGGAAACAAAGGCTAAAATATATTGGGTGGATAGAAATATTAGCAGTCAATGAGAGGGAGGGGTAAGGGGTGTGGTATCTCTGAGTTTTTTTTTTTAAATTTCTTTTTCTGAATTGATGCAAATGTTCTGAGAAATGATCATGGTGCTGAATATACAACTATGTGATGATATTGTGAGTTATTATTATATACCAAGAATGGAATGATCATATGGTAAGAATGTTTGTGTTTGTACGTTGTTATGTTTAAAAAAAATTTTAAATTAAAAAAAAAACTTTCTGAAAGTGATGAAATTGAGAGTCAGGTGATGGGATTTGCCCACAGTTACACTGGTAGGAAATGGCAAAGTTTGAAACTTAACTTAACTCAGGTTTTTCTGGCTTCAAATCCCAGACTCTTTCTATGATGCTAAATTTTTATTATCTAAATTTGACATTTTATTATAGAATCTTAGGGTACTTAAGAGGATTTAGGATTGTGCCCTTGAATGAAAATACTGGGAAAGAAATAAGATCGTAAATGCCACGAGGGCAGGGATGTTTTCTGGTGTGTTCATTGCTGTATCCCCTGTTCATAGAACAGTGCTCCATGAAAATTGTTGAATGAATCAATGTATGAAGTAATTTCATCAAAGTTACTCGTTCACCTGGAATTCACCATTTGGCAGCTTTGTGTTTTGGGGTGAGTTATTTAACCTCTCCAAGCCTGTTTCTTCATTTGTAAATTGGCATAATAATTATTATTACTTATTGTACTGGTTTGAAAGGATGTATGTCCCCTAGAAAAGTCATGTTTTAATCTAAATCCCATTTCATAAAGGCAGAATAATCCCTATTCAATACTGTATATACAGACCTGTAATTAGATCATCTCCCTCGAGATGTAGCCCAGTCAAGAGTGGTTGTTAAGCTGGATTAGGTGGTGACATGTCTTCACCCATTTGAGTGAGTCTTGACTCGTTTACTGGAGTCCTATAAAAGAGGAAACATTTTGGAGAATGGGAGATTTGGAGAGAGTAAAGAAAAACGATATAGCCATGAGAAGCAGAGTCCACCAGCCAGCGACCTTTGGAGATGAAGAAGGAAAACGCCTCCCGGGGAGCTTCATGAAACAGGAAGCCAGGAGACGAAGCTAGCAGATGATGCCGTGTTTGCCATGTTGCCTTCCAGATGAGAGAGGAACTCTGACCGTGTTCACCCTGTGCCCTTCCACTTGAGAGAGAAACCCTGAACTTCGTTGTTCTTCTTGAATCAAGGTATCTTTCCCTAGATGGATGCCTTTGATTGGATGTTTCTATAGACTTGTTTTAATTGGGACGTTTTCTCGGCCTTAGAACTATAAACTAGCAATTTATTAAACTCTCCTTTTAAAGGCCATTCCGTTTCTGGTATATTGCATTCCGGCAGCTAGCAAACTAGAACACTTATCTAATAGAGTTGTGAGGTTTATTAGGAAACTTATTATCACTTATTAGGTTTATTAGGTTTATTATCACTTATTAGGAAAACCTGCCTATGAGGAATGGGTTATTCTGAAATTGACCAAAGAAATACACAGTTTTTATTCTTGTTAATAGTTTTTACACTTAAGAAAAAAGATTTAACACCTAGGTATGAAGTGACCAAAGTTAGTATGGGTGTTGGAAGTAGAGCTGAGTTGAATCACCCTTACCCAGCTTCACCCCAACCTCACTAGGTTTGCAGCTTTGGGTAAGGTCTCTTATCTATGAAATGGGGATAGAGACAGATTTATCTGAGAAGATTAAGAGGATTGAAAGAAGTAAAAGTATATAAAATACGTAGCACAGTGTTTGCCACATATGTATTCAATAAATGGTAGTAGTTAGTAATAGTTATTGATAATATTGTTGTAACCATCCAAGGCCATGTCACTCTCATCCTTCAGTGGGTAATTGGGGGTGTGGGTTGGAGCATACATGTCAACTAATTAAATGAGGCAAGGTAAAAGTGAAAATGAGTGATTCAGACTCTGCTATTGTGAAGGTGGAGAGGTGGACGGAGGTCATCCAATAAATTTGCCAGGGAAATGGAACTTTGTCTGACCTTTGGAGAAATGGCTTGGATTTCGTAGTCGAAGAGTGTGGAAGAACTTGGGCAGAGGCTGGATTGAACTTTTATTGAAGAAACTACAGTGCAGAGAGGTTTATAAGGAAGCCAGATGTGGAGGAGCTGGGGTTAGAATCCAGGCATTTGTATATCAGTGCCCCTGCTCTGTAAAGAAAAGGGTGTTGGGTTGGGTGGCATCAGAATTGTGACATGTCTTAGATTCCACTTTATCTTGACAACATTTGAGCTGCCTTTAGCTGTTTCACATGCATTCAGCACCTCTGTCTTAAAATCTATTACTTTTGGCTTCCAGGGCTCACTACTAAAAAAAAGCCTAGGCCATTGTAAGCAACAAGTATTTATTGAGCTATGGGTGAGTTAATGGGCAAATAGAGAAACATAGGCATTTCACTACCCTTAATAAGAAAGTAACATGATATAAATGGAATTTTGGTAAGATTGGTGTGGCAATGTTTTATAGACAATAGGTTTGAAGTAGAGGAGGCTAGCAGTGCTGTGAATGTGAAGTGATGAAGGTCTGAACTGTTACCTGCAAAGGAATGGGTATATTTGAGAAACCTTTTTTTCCCCATTTATAATGCTTAGGCCAGCATGGTGCTGGGTACAAAGTAGAAACTCGATAAATGCTAATTTCTGTCTTCCTTTCCAACTGGTTAGCTTTGGCTAACCTTGTGTCTGATGCTCCTTTTATCTACCTTGTCAGCAGACGAGTAGAACATATGGAATAAAAATAAATAATAGGGGGAACAAATGTTAAAATAAATTTAGTTTGAAATGCTAGTGATAAATGAAAGTGAGGGGTAAGGGGTATGGTATGTATAATCTTTTTTTTCTGTTATTGTTTTATTCCTTTTTCTGTTGTCTTTTTATTTCTTTTTCTGAATTAATGCAAATGTTCTAAGAAATGATGAATATGCAACTATGTGATGATATTGAGAATTACTGAATATATATGTAGAACATTAAAAAAAAAAAATGCTCAGAATCCCTCCCAAAATGACACTTCCGCACCTCATGTCTCTTAGGCCATTTCTCCAAGTCCATTTCCCCTAAAGAGACAAACTCCAGAATATGACCTCATTTATTTCCTCAAAATTCAAAGCCATTTCTCGTCTTCTCCATCACCACTTTCAAATTCAACTACATAAGTAGAAAATAAAATCATGACTTTTTTTCTTACTATAGTTTCACTCTCTCCTTCTACCCTGCATAATCAGTTACTAAACCTTATTATGTTATATGGTATAGATGAGGTTCACATGCAACCTTTCTTTTTTATCTCCAAATTCTGATCAATGACATTACCACTCACTCAGAGTCTATTCTTGGAGTTAACTTTGAAAGAAATGAAGATGAGCCAAAGCTAACCAGTTGGAAAGGAAGACAGAAATTAGCACTTAGAGTTCATTTTTTGCTTTAGTCTCACACATAAGGTGACATTTAAAAATGTTAATTACCCTGAGTGGTTTTTGAAACCATGAGGATTCAAAGAGTGTATTGGTTCCAGTTCCTATGGATAGTGAGGTTACAGAACTCTTTTATATGTATTCTTTGGCTACCTGCTTTTTTGGCACTTCCTAAAATGGGGGTAGAGACTCAAGAGAGTGGCACCCTGCTGTAGAGTAGATAAGAGGTTTGGTAGAAACTTTTTTTCTTTTTGGCAACTGCAGATTTTTAGCTGCATATCGATAATTTCATACTCTTTGACTTGGCAGAGACTGAAAGACGCCAAGGTGAACAATCAGACTATTTCCTTCCTAAGCTGCAGTACAGCTGAGTTAAGTAACGCTCAAGTGTGTACTTTAGGTAGTAGTTCTTTAAAAAGGTGTTCTTCGAGGATCTTCTTATTGCTAGGCTTGAGTAATATCTTAACAGAAAATTCTTGTGTGATTTTGTCCTATAGGGAGAGATTCATTTATTTATGAATTTCCTTCCACATTGATACCTTAAGAAAAGCAGATTTATCGCCACATAAATTCTGGTTTTAAAATATATTTATTTATTCCGTGTTAAATAAGAGTGGTGGTTTTTAATGCGGTTTCACCTGATGATAAAGATCCCTTAAATTAAAAAAACATAACAAAACAAACTGCTGGCTTCCCTGAAGTTGGGAAGGAGCTACTGAGTAATAGGCACAATGGACCATTGTTCCTTACTTGCCCATTTCTCTTTCTTCTCCTTTCAGTCATCCTTACTTCCTTTTTTTTTTCCTCCCCCCCACATTTTCCCCCCTCTCCTCTTTGACCTCTATTCCGTTTTTGCCACTGCCATCCATATACATTGCCTAGTTCATCCATAAGGTTTGGCATTAAAGCACTTAAAAGAAAAATCCTGTTACCATTTAAATTTCTTAGTGTCCTAATTGTTCTGTATCACATCACTCATTTTTCTTTATAGCACTCATCACCATCTGAAATTCACAGCTTGTTTCTATATTGGATTGTTCTCCTTACCAGAATGTAAACTTGATGAGAACCAGAGACTTTGTTCACTGTTGATTCCCCAACCCTGGCACACATTAATTATATGTTAAGTGAATGACATACAGGGCTGAGAATTTTGTAGACTATGTTCTTTGTCGTATTTGCTGCTCCGTGTGTTTTTTAATTGAATGAATTAGCATTTAAATTTTAAAACCCAAGTAAAATATATTTCATGTGAATTTTTGCCAGTTTACATGTTTGATCATGTGTCCTTATACTGTTGGGACTTTTACCAACGTTTCATTTCATCTGGGGGTGTAAATTACTGTCAGTAGATCTTAATAATGAAGTAGTATTAGGAATGTTTGGGAGTAGTCAACCAAGAAATATAAACCAGAGAGCACTTTTGTATTTAAACAAGTAGTGGGTGATGTTGGTTTAAGTGGTACTGCCAAAGCCTTATTGCAGGAAATTAAAAAGGAGTGAAGAATATTACATTTTATGAATGGCATGTTCCATTAGTTTTATGGGAGTGCGTCATTAATGGTTTTTGCTAATTTTGTGTATTTATTTTTAAATTTTATCAGATTTATTGAATGCTCTGGTTTTTTTTTCTCCACTCGATTCAAGGGTTGTACCATTTATTTTTCTTGTGTGTACCAAGTAATTTGTCTTCTATGTGCCCATGAGCATGAATAAGTCACATATTCTTGTTCATGAGAATAGAAGGCCTAGTATCTTGCCATTTAGGAAGCTTAGTGGTTATGGTCTTTCCAGAGCTGATACTCTCAGTTTGTTCTTTTATTACTCTGGACTGGATGGGAAGTTATGTCAGTTTTCTCTTTCCAAGGGAAAACAAAATCCTGGGAGATGAGAAAATCACACAGCCTGAGTCTTGCAGGGATACTGCCCTGTGGGTTAAAAATTTCTAAGCCCTGCAGATGTGGGCCCTGGAAGCACTGCCTTTGTCCTCAGAATCCTGTTACATCGCCCTCCTGAATGCTGGAGGCCTGTGCTGGCAGGCTGTGTGGGGCTTCAGAGGACAGATTTGCCAGAAAATCTGATTTCAGCACTGCCTGGATTCATGAGGAGGACCTGGGAATCCCTAATGTGATTTAGGAAACTTTCAAATTGGCTGTGTTGCCCCCATCCCTAATTCTTCTTGCATTGTGAGGTCAGAGTAAGAAATATCTAATCTACTGACCTATGAATTGGCCAGTAATTCAAGCGACCATAAATCTACTTTTGGTCTCTATGGATTTGCCTTTTCTGGATGTTCACGTAAATGGAAATACACAATATGTGGTCTTTTGTGACTGACTTCTTCAATTTAGCATAATGTTTTCAAGGTTTATCCATGTTGTAGGGTGGATTAGAACTTTATTCTTTTTTTGATACCACGTAATATTCCAATGTACTACATTTTGTTTATCCATTCATCAGTTTATGGATGTTTAGTTGTTTGTACTTTGGGGCTATTATGAATAATATTAGTATGAACAAGTGTACAGGTTTCATTTCTCTTGAATATGTCCCTAGGAGTGGAATTGCTGAATCATATAGTACCTCTCTGATTAGCATTTTGAGGACAAGTCATTGAATTTTTTTTTCTCCCTACAAACTCAATAGCCTTTATTTTTTAGAGCTATTGTAGGTTTAAAAAAAATTATACAAAAAATGCCAAAGTTCTATATAGCACCCCCTCACCATGCAGTTTCCTCTATTAACATGTTGCATTAGTATACATTTGTTAAATTGATGACCCAGAGTGATTATAATTATATTATTAACTAAAGTTCATAGTTTACATTGGGATTTATTCTTTGTGTTGTACATTCTGTTTGTTTTTTAAAATTTTCTTTGTGGTAACATGCAACATAAAATTTCCCATTTTAACCACTTTCATGTTTGTACTTCAGTGAAAGTCATTGAATTTTTTTAACAAATTTGTTCTAATATATATATACAATCTAAAATTTTCTCTTTTAACCATATTCAAATAATAATTCATTGTTGTAAGTTACATTCATAATACTGTACCATCATCACCACCATTCATTACCAAAAGTTTTTCATCACCCCAAGCATAAATTCTGTACTAACTAAGCATTAACTTCCCATACTCCATCCCTGTCTCCTGGCTCTATGAATTAGCTTATTCTAATTATTTCACAACAGTGAAATCATGTCGTGTCTGCCTGTTTCACTCAATGTGGTGTCTTCAAAGTTCATCCATATTGTTGCATGGACCAGAACTTTGTTCCTTTTTATGACTGAATAATTTTCCATTCTACATATATACTGTATTTTGTTTATCCTCCATCTGTTGGATTGCTTCCATTTTTTTGACGCTTGTATATAATTCAGCTATGAACATCAGTGTGCAAATATCTGTTTTGAGTCCCAGCTTTCAATTCTGTTGGGTGTTTTGGTTTGTAAAAGTTGCCAGAATATGATATACCAGAACTGGAACGGCTTTTAAAAAGGGGAATTTAATAATTTGCAAGTTCACAGTTTTAAGCTTATAAAATTGTCCAACCTAAGGCATCCAGGGAAAGATATCTTAATTCAGGAAAGGCCGGTGGGTCAGGAACACCTCTGTCAGCTGGGTAGTCAGTTGGCTGGCATCTGCTGGTCCCTTGATGTGGTGACTATACAGAGGTAGTATTTATAGGACTTGGAATATGGACTGGTGAGAGAGAGGGGTCAAAGAAGGGGCCAAGTTTATGTAAATGGAGAATAGTATTGTCACTGGCTGAAGCAGAGAAGGAACCTAAGTTATATTTTGTAGTTTATTCTCTAGTATATTATGAGCTAGGTCACTGGTTACGTGCAGCTCAGTCAACAGAGCTAAAACTTACGTCTTTGCCAGGCATTATCTTCCTGAAATAAAGGACTTGGATTTGTTCCTTCCTTAAAGAAGTTAGACAGTAAACAGTTTAGCAGCTGATCTACCTTAGAATTGACAAGCAGCTTTTGTGTATTAATCCATAAATCAATTAAGTATTGTTAAATTGTTTAAAACCACTTTAATGTAAAAAAGATACTATACTGAAAGTACAAAAGGAGTTTTGTACTTTGAATAAAGTTATGGAAAAAGAAAGCACCTTATTGTTTTTCTTTAAGTATTAGTTTATCTGATAAATGTGGGTTACCTCAAAGTATTGGTGGCTCACCAAAAATTGCCCTTTGGTAGCCTGTGTTTGCAGACTCACACTTTTTCATTTCATAGAGTGATACCAATGAGGCTAAATTAAAATACTTCAAAGATTTTATGTTGTTTATTGACTTGGATTTCAAATTAATACATGTTAATTGTTGAATTGGTAGCCATCTTTTGTTTGTTATGTGTATTTCTAAACAGTGTTTGGAAGGAAAAATACTCTTTCCATTTGCAGCGGCAATATTGAATAATGGAACATTCTGATCTTGCTAGAGGAGAATTTTCTGTTAGCATTACAGAATAATGTAATTAGACCCTACGTGGAACTTGAAAACATATTTAAATTTTTGTTCTGGCTGTGGTTTTATGCTTTCTTAAAATGTGGCCTGAAACAGTTTATTAGTAAATATGCCTAATTACTTTCTTTGGCAAGTGTATTTCAGTATTAAAATCCAAGTAAAAATACAAATATTTACCTTAAAAAATCATTTGGTGTGGTAATATTTTTACTATGGTCATTGACCCTCTAGTGAAATGCTAGGGCTGTGTGCTAGATTGGACCCTGTTTGTTTAAAGACCAACAGAAGGAGAGAGGAATCTAGATTAATTGAATGCCTGTTATGTGCCATTGTATTTGGTACACTAATATGTTACCCCTTTTTTATTCTCCAAAATTCAGTGAGGAAGTATATATTCTCTCTGTTTTTCCAGCCAGAAAAATAATACTCAGTGAAATTCAAGGTTATTTATTCCAGGTCACAAGGAAGTAAATTGCTGAGCTGGGATTAAAACTAAGTTTGTGTCTACAGGTCATATTCTTTCTACTACGTCTTACTGCTTGTCTTAAATTTGAACAATTTTGTTTACTGATTTAAATTGAATTTATTGAAATAAATGAAGAGTATATAAATTCTGCATATGAAAAACAGTTTGGGAGATTGCAGTTTAGGTGCAGTGTGGTCCTTGAGTTCCCTTATTGGCATTATTGAGCAGCAAGTTAAGAGCTTTAAGATCTGGAACCAGCCTACTTGGTTCCACCATTTATTAGTTGATCCTGGCAAGTTCTTAACTTCTCTGTTGATCAGTATCATCACTATAAAGTGAACATCAGTATAGTTCTTCATGGAAGAGTTGTGGTGATTAAATGAGTTTGTGCATTGTAGAGTGCTTAACATAGAGCCTGGTATAAGCTTACATGCTCAATATGTGTTTACTTTTATTGTTGTTTATTATGTTATTCGGAAATTCCGTTAAGATGGTAGTTATTTAGAAACTAAAAATAAGTCCTCTTCTGCTTGATCTTAAAGCACTTTTATTTTAATGCAGTATTAAATGATTTTAAGAAATAATAGTATATAAAATCCCTAGCTTGTTTTATTTGTAACTGTCTACGTTAAAAGAGAAAAGCTCTGTCTTAGAGCTTTATGTACTCAAATTTATCCTGCAAATATTTGTACAAATGTCCCCATTATATAAATGTGTGTTTAAGGATGTTCATTGCTGTGTTATAATGGCCAAAAAAAAACCCAGCTGGAAATAACCTAAATGTCCATAGTGCTTGAAAAAAAATTTATAGTACAAACATAAAATGAAATAATAGTGGTTAAAAGGGCACATGTTAAAGAAGTATACAAAAAGGCTGGAGGACTTACACTCTCAAATACCAAGAGCTGTAGTAATTAGAATAGTAAGTATGTTATATAGTATAATAGTATAGCATAGTATGGTAATTAAGACAGTTTAATATTGGTACCAAGATAAACTGACCATTGGAAAAGAATAGAGTTCAGAAATCAATGTATATATACAGTCACTTGATTTAGGACCCAGGGAACACTTGCAATGCATTCACTCACACCCAGAATATACACATAACTTCTGCAGACCAGTAAGAAAGACATATTGAATAGACATTTCGTGAAAGAGTGAGAGGAAGCCACTCACATTTATTTTCGGTAAAATACATGAAAAGGTTCTTAATTTGTCATCAGGGAAATACAAATTAAAACTGCAGTGTGATATTTAATGGTAAAAGACCAGATGTTTTTCCCCTAAGATCAGGAACAAGGCAAAGATATACATGTGTATCACTTCTATTTGTCATCAGGGAAATACAAATTAAAACTGCAGTGTGATATTTAATGGTAAAAGACCAGATGCTTTTCCCCTAAGATCAGGAACAAGGCAAAGATAGACACATGTATTGCTTCTATTCAGCATTGTACTAAAGTGCCGGCCAATGCAGAAAGACTAGAACAATAAAAAACATATCATATATTTATCATATATATATATATATTACAAATATCTTTTCTATTCTGTGTCTTGTCTTTTTTCTTACTTAATAATATTTTCCAGAGAACAGAAGTTTTAGATTTTGGTCAAATCCAGTTTATCAATTTTTTATATGTGATTTTGCTTTTTATATCCTAAAAAATCTTTTCTGACCCCAAGATCACAATTTCTCCTATTTTTTTATTTTTATAGTTCTGGCTTTTACATGTATGTCCACAATTCTTTTTTGAGATCATTTTTCTCCATATATGTATACCAGTTGTTCTAGAACAATTTCTTTAAAAGATTTTACCTTCTCCACTAACTTGTCAGAAAGACAAAGAAAAATAAAAGACATACAGATTGGAAAGGAAAAAGCTTTTTTTTTTTTTGCCATATATAAAGAATATATAAAGAGCTTTAAATTTAATTTTAAAAAGTCCCATTTATGAAAAATGGATAAAATGTTAGAAAGGACTCTTCACAACACAAGCTATACTAATGGCAATTAGTATATTGCCATCAACATGAATGATCATTAGGGAAATGCAAATCAAAATCATGAGATATTCAAATAACTAAAATTAAAAAGATAATACTAAGCATTGACTACGATGTAGAGTACTGGAACTCTAGTACACTGTTGGTGGAAATGTAAAATGGTACAACCACTTTGGAAAACTGTTTTTTATAAAGTTAAAATATGTGATACAGCCATTCTACTCCTAAGTATCTATCCAAGAGAAATGAAAACGTGTCCACACAAAGATGTGTTCATGAATGTTCATAGCAGCTTTATACATATTGCCTCAAAATGGGAAGCAGCCCAGATGTCCACAACAAATGAGTGTATAAACAAAATGCAGACTATATGAAAAGTGGGATATTCAGTAATTAAAAAGGAACAAATTACTGGTACTTCAGCAACATGGATAAATTTTGAAATCATTATGATAAGTGAAAGAGGCCAGACACAGGAGAGTACATACTGTATGATTCCATTACTTTATAAAATTCTAGGAAAATACAAACCAGTCTATAGGGATAAAGTAGATAAGTGATTGCCTGGGGCAAAGGGTGAAAGAAACTTTCACAAAAAAACTTCTAAGGGTGATAGAAATATATTCTATTTCTTCATTGTGCTAGTGGTTCGCTGTTATATAAATCTATCAAAATTCATTGAATTGTACACTTTAAGTGGGTAAATTAATTCTGTATAAATTAAACCTCAAAAAGTTATTTAAAACATTAATTTAGTACTTCTACACATCTACTAAAAGGCTTAAGTGAAAAAGATGATGTTGTGGGGATCTTCAGACACTGCTGGTGGGATTATGAATTGGTGCACCCACTTAGGAATTCTATTCCCAACAATTCCATGTCTAAGGACGTATCCAACAGAAACATGTACATGTATTCACCAAATGACCTAGACCAGAATGTTTATAGCAGCACCATTCATAATAGTTTCAAACTGGAAACTACCCAAATGCCCATCAACAGAATGGATAAGTAAATTGTAATGTGTTAATATAATGGAATACTATACAGCAGTGATAACAAATGAACTCATTGTTGGGCAGAAATACTGTATGAATCTATTTAAATAAAGGTCAAAAACAGGCAAAAGTACTTTATAATGTTGGAAGTCAGAATATGGTTATCTTTGGGTAAGTTTTGACTAAGGGAGCACAAGGGTGGCAGAAGTTGGTAATCTTCTGTTTCTTGATTTGACTGATGATAATTCCATGTGAAATTTGAGTATTACACTTAATTGTGCACCTTTTTGTATGTATGTTCTATTTCAGCACTAAGTTAAAAAAGATATACTGTCACAGTGCCTTTGGTAATTGTAAAGTGAAAAAAACTGCAGAACATCATATGTGATATATATTATCCCATTTATATAAATGGAATGATAAACTGTTAATCCAAGTTTTCTCTAGGGAATAACAATAAAGTAGGACCATTAACTTTGCAGTTTCTATAACTTAGCAAAATAAATAAATGAGTACTTTACTAAATTTAGTCAGTTACTGTAGTTGAGGATTATGAAAGATCTTGAAAAAAATGCTATTAATCCTGCTGAGATACTGAGCTGTATGTGTACCAGCTGGTATTTCTGTGGGACTTTGAGTAACTCTGTGATACCTGGGATCCAAAGATGGAGCTGCAGCCCTGAAGTTTGCATAATATATATATTAAATATATTAGCATAGCTATATATATAATAGTTAAAGTAACTGAAGAGAAGAGATCAGGCCTCAATTAGAGTTAAAAAACGAAGCCAGTCTGGCTGGGTCTAAGGTAAATC
>PVIY010019529.1:0-45662 GCA_004026745.1 Myrmecophaga tridactyla | reverse complement strand
GAGACAGATAGGAAAAGACAGGAGAGAGAGGTGTGGAGAAGAGTGTAGAAATGAAAACTATCAGTAAAGGTAAAAAGAAGAAAAATTAAATATGACATATAAAATCCAAAATTCAAAATGGTTGAAGAAAGTACTGCCTGTAGAGTAATAACACTAAATGTTAATGGATTAAACTCAACCAAAAGAAATAGACTGGCAGAACAGATTTAAAAACAGGACCCATCTATATGCTGTCTACAGGAAATGCATCTTAGACACAAGGATAAACATAGGTTGAAAGTGAAAGGTAGGGAAAAGATATTTCATGCAAAAACAACCAGAAAAGAGCAGGAGTAGCTATACTAATATCCAACAAATTAGACTTCAAATGTAAAACAATTTAAAGAGATAAAGAGCAGAAAGAAATAAATCTTTATCTTAGATAAAGATAAAATTAAAGAAACACTATGTGTTAATAAAAAGAACAATTCAACAAGAAGACATACCAATCATAAATATTTATGCACTGAGCCAGAATGCTCCCAAACACATGAGGCAAACACTGAAAAGAGAAATAGACACATCTACCATAATAGTTGGAGACTTCAATTCCCCACTCTCATCAATGGACAGATCATATAGACAGAGGATTAATAAAGAAACAGAGAATTTGAATAATACAATAAATGAGCTAGACTTAACAGATATTTATAGAACATTACACTCCACAACAGCAGGACACACCTTTTTCTCAAGTGCTCATGGATCATTCTCAAGGATAGACCATATGCTGGTCACAAAGGAAGTCTAAATAAATATTAAAAGATTGAAATCATATAAAAAACACTTCCCCAGATCATAAAGGAATGAAGTTGGAAATCAATAGCAGAGGCCCCAAAAATTCAGAAATGTATGGAGGTTCAACAACATACTCTTACACAACCTGTGGGTCAAGGAAGAAATTACAAGAGAAATCAGTAAATATCTCGAGGCAAATGAAAATGAAAAATACAATATATCAAAATTGATGGGATGCAGCAAAGGCAGTGCTAAGAGGGAAATTCATTGTCCTAAAATGGCCATATCAAAAAGAAGAAAGAGCAAAAATCGAGGAATTAAGTGTCCACTTGGAAGAACTACATAAAGAACAGAAAACAAACCCCAAAGCAAGCAAAAGGAAAGAAATAATGAAGATTAGAGCAGAAATAAATGAAATTGAGAACATGAAAACAATTGAGAAAATCAACAAAAACAGAAGTTGGTTCTCTGAGAAAATCAATAAGATTGATGGACTCTTAGTGAGGTTGACAAAAAGAAGAAGAGAGAGGATGCAAATAAATAAAATCAGAAATGGAAGAGGAGACATAATGACTGACCCCACAGAAATAAAGGAATTAATGAGAGGATACTATGAATGACTTTATACTAGTAAACTCGACAATGTAGAAGAAATGGACAACTTCTTAGAAAGGTATGAACAACCAATGTTGACTCAAGAAGAAATAGACGACCTCAACAAACCAACCACAAGTAAAGAAATTGAATCAGTCATTAAGAAGCTCCCCCAAAAGAAAAGTCCGGGACAAGATGGCTTCACATGTGAATTCTACCAAACATTCTAGAAAGAATTAGTACCAATCCTACTCAAACTCTTGAAAAAAATTAAAGAGGAGGGAAGGCTACCTAACTCATTCTACAAAGCTAACATCATCCTCATACTAAAGCCAGACAAAGGTATTACAAGAAAATAAAACTACAGGCCAATCTCTCTAATGAATACAGATGCAAAAATCCTCAACAAAATTCTTGCAAATAGAATCCAGCAGCACATTAAAAAAATTATACACTATGACCAAGTAGGATCCATCCTAGGTATGCAAGGATGGTTCAACATAAGAAAATCAATTAATGTAATACATCATATCAACGAATCAAATCAGGGAAACCACATGATCATCTCGATTGATGCAGAAAAGGCATTTGACAAAATTCAACATCCTTTCTTGTTGAAAACACTTCAAAGGATAGGAATAGAAGGGAACTTTCTCAACATGATGAAGGGAATATATGAAAACCCCACAGCTAACATCATCCTCAATGGGGAAAAAACTGAAAACTTTCCCCCTAAGATCAGGAACAAGACAAGGATGTCCACTATCACCATTGCTATTCAACATTGTGTTGGAAGTTGTAGCCAGAGCAATAGACAAGAAAAAGAAATACAAGGTATCAAAATTGGAAAGGAAGAAGTAAAACTCTCACTGTTTGCAAATGACATGATACTATATGTCGAATACCCACAGCAGAACATTAGAGCTAATAAACGAGTAGAGCAAAGTGACAGGTTACAAGATCAACACTCAAAAATTTGTAGTGTTTCTATACAGTAGTAATGAACAATCTGAGGGGGAAATTAAGAAAAAATCCCATTTACAATTGCAAACAAATGAGTAAGATATTTAGGAATAAATTTAACTAAAGAGACAAAAGATCCATACAAAGAAAATTTCACGAAATTGTTAAAAGAAGTCATAGAAGACCTAAATAAATGAAAGGGCATACCATGTTCATGGATTAGGAGACTAAGTATAGTTAAGATGTCAATCTACCTAAATTAATTTATGGATTCAATGTAATACCAATTAAAATCCCAAAAACTTACTTTTCAGAAATAGAAAAACCAATAACCAAATTTATCTGGAATGTCAGTGTGCCCTGAATAGCTAAAAATATCCTGAGAAAGAAAAATGAAGTTGGAGGTCTCATGCTATCTGACTTTAGCGCATATCACGAAGCTACAGTTGTCAAAACAGCATGGTACTGGTATAAAGATAGATATATTGACCAATGGAATCGATTAGAGTGTTCAGATATAGACTCTCTATTCTATGGACAATTATCTTTGATAAGGCAGTCAAGCCAACTCACCTGCGACAGAACAGTCTCTTCAATAAATGGTACCTAGAGAACTGGATATCCACATGCAAAAGAATGAAAGAAGATCCATATCTCATGCCCTATACAAAAATGAACTGAAAATTGATCAAAGACTAAGCATTAGATCTAACACCATAGAACTGTTAGAAGAAAATGTAGGGAAATATCTTATAAGACTTGTAATAGCAGGCAGTTTCCTAGATCTTACACCCAAAGCACAAGCATTGAAGAAATAAATAAATGGGAACTCCTCAAAATTAAACACTTTTGTGCATCAAAGAACTTAGTTACAAAAGTAAAAAGACAGCCTACACAATGGGAGACAATATTTGGTAATGATATATCAGATAAGGTTCTAGTATCCAGAATATATGAAGAGATTTTCAACTCAATAACAGAAAGACAAACAGCCCAATTACAAAATGGGCAAAAGACATGAACAGACACTTCTTAGAAGAGGAAATACAAATGGGCAAAAGACACATGAAAAGATGCTCAACTTCCCTGGATATTAGAGAAATGGAAATCAAAACCACAGTGAGATATCATCACACCCACCAGAATGGCCATTATCAATAAAACAGAAAATTACAAGTGCTGGAGATGATGTGGAGAAAGAGGCACACTTATCCACTGCTGGTGGGAATGCCAAATGGTACAACCACTGTGGAAGGCAGTTTGGTGGTTCCTCAGGAAGCTAAGTATAGAATTGCCATATGATCCGGCAATACTATTGCTAGGTGTTTACTCAGAGGACATGAGGGCAAGGACACAAACGGACATTTGCACACCAATGTTTATAGCAGCATTATTTACAATTACCAAGAGATGGAAACAGCCAAATGTCCATCAACAGATGAGGGGCTAAACAAGCTGTGGTATATACATAGGATGGAATATTATGCAGCTTTAAGACAGAATATAGTCATGAAGCATGTAACAACATGGATGGACCTTAAGAACACCATGCTGAGTGAGACTGGCCAAAAACAAAAGGACAAATACTGTATGGTCTCACTGATATGGACTAACATTAGTGAATGAACTTGGAGAATTTCAGTTGGTAACAGGAGATAGAAATAGGGTAGATATTGGGTAATTGGAGCTGAAGGGATACAGATTGTGCAACAGGACTGATTATAAAAATTCAGAAATGGATAGTACAATACTACCTAACTGTAATACAATAATGTACAAAAAATGTTTATTTGATACAGAATTTATATTTTGACTAGCGCATTCCCTAGTATAACTTATGTGGACAGCTTAACTGAACACCATAGTACATGAAACTGAGTGGGGTATGAGATTTTGTAGATTTGTCCAGAGTGATGCCCCAATAAATTCCAGAGTGATTTGAACAGTGAATTAAAAAGTATTTGCAAAGTCCCCTTGGGAATGATGAGAAAGGGGGAAAATTCAACTTCCTGAAGTGGAGAATTCTTGATATTCTCACAAGCAGTGGGGAAAACCAAAGCAATAGTCTGAGCCTCGAATCTTTGGGTTTATTTATATGAAACTTAACCCCACAAAGGACAGGCTAAGCCTACTTAAAATTAGGCCTAAGAATCACCCCAAAGAGAACCTCTTTTGTTGCTATTTGTGGCCTCTCTCTCTCAGCCTACATGACAAGCAAACTCACTGCGCTTCCCCTCTCTATGTGGGACATGACTCCCAGGGGTGTGGACCTTCCTGGCAATGTGAGCAGAAATCCTAGAATGAGCTGGGACTCAGCATCATGGGATTGAGAAAACCTCAACCAAAAGGGGGCAAAGTGAAATGAGACAAAACAAAGTGTCAATGGCTGAGAGATTCCAAACAGAGTCTAGAGATTATCCTGGAGATTATTCTTATGCATTATATAGATATCACCTTTTTAGTTAAGTTTAATGGAGAGGCAGGAGGGAACTGCCTGAAAATGTAGAGCTGTGTTCTTGTAGTCATATTTCTTGAAGATAATTGTATAATGAAATAGCTTTCACAATGTGACTGTGTTATTGTGAAAACCTTGTGTCTGATGCTCCCTTATCTACCTTATTGACAGATGAGTAAAGCATAGGATTAAAAATAAATAAATAATAGGGGAAGAAATGTTAAAATAAATTTAGTAGATTGAAGTGCTAGTGATCAATGAAAGGAAGTGGTAAGGGTTATGGTATGTGTGGTAGATTCAGTTGTCAACTTGGCCAGGTGAAGGCATCTAGTTCTGTTGCTGTGGACATGAGCCAATGGTACATGAACCTCATCTGCTGCTGATTATGTCTGCAGTCAGCTAGGAGGCGTGCCTGCTGCAATGAATGACATTTGACTAATTGGCTGGTGCTTAAATGAGAGAGTGCAAGTAGCACAGCCCAAGCAGCTCAGCATACCTCATCTCAGCACTCGCAACTCAGCCCAGGCCTTTGCAGAAAAGAATCCCCCCAGGTAAACTTGTTGGAACCCAGAGGCTTGGGGAAAAGGTCAGCAGAGATTGTCCTGTGCCTTCCCATGTAAGAAAGAACTTCAGATGAAAGTTAGCTGCCTTTCCTCTGAAGAACTAATGAAATAAATCCCCTTTTATTAAAAGTCAATCCATCTCTGGTGTGTTGCATTCCTGTAGCTGAAAAACTAGAACATATATATGAATTTTTTTCTGTTTTCTTTTTATTTCTTCTTCTGAATTGATGCAAATATTCTAAGAAATGATCATGGTGATGAATATACAACTATGTGATGAAATTGTGAGTTATTGATTATATGTCAAGAATGGAATGATCATGTGGTAAGAATGTTTGTGTTTGTATGTTGTTATGTTTAATTAAAACAGCAAAAGACAGGGGTCCTCTTTCATTATTGTGGCTATTCATATCCAATTCTCCCATGTCCAAGTATTGAAAATACCATTTTGTCTCAGTTCAGAGGATTTGGGGGCCTTGTCAAAAATCAGTTAACTGTAGATTTCATGGTCTATTTCTCACTCTCAATTCAATTCCATTGGTCAATGCTTCTGTCTTTGTGCCATTACCATGCTGTTTTGACCACTGTGGCTTTGTAATAGGTCTTAAAGTCATGGATTGTTAATCCTCCCACTTCCTCCTTCTTTTTTAGGATGCTTTTAGCTATTCGGGGTCTCTTTCCCTTCCAGATGAATTCAGTAGTCAGCTTTTAAAAATCTTCAAAGTAGGTTCTGGGAATTTTGATTGGTACTGTGTTGAATCTGTAGATCAATTTGGGGAGAATTGACATCTCAACTATATTTAGCCTTCCCATCCATGAGCAGGGAATGTCTTTCCACCTATTTAGATCTCCTTTGATTTCTTTTAACAATGTTATATAGTTTTCTGTGTACAAGTTTTTACATCCCTATTAAGTTCATTCATAAGTATTTGATTCTTTTAGTTGCTATTTTGAATGGAATTTTTTCCTTATCTGACTCCTCATCTAGGCCATTGCTTGCATATAGATATGTTACTGACTTTTTGCACATTAATTTTATATCCCACCACCTTGCTGAATTTGTTTATTAGCTCAAGTAACTTTGCTGTAGATTTCTCAGGATCTTCCAAGTATAGGATCATATCATGGGGCCCTTTTTGCACATGGTAGAGCTATAGCAGCAGGTCGGCATTACACCTTCATGGATTGGGGACAGATGTGACCCGGCTGCATAGGGCAGCACTTTTTCAGAGCTGGGAAGTGAGGCTGAGGGCTGTGCACATGCGAGGCTCTAGGACTACTGTGAAGTGTGGTTCCCAGAGCTGAGTGATGTGATTGGGGGCCTGTGTGCATGCGTGGGCCTGAGAATGCCATAAAGGGATATGATGAGCTCAGGGAGGTCAGGGTGAGGCTGTGCAATACTATGGGTAGAGGGTGAGGGTTGCCTAGGTATGGATGTTAGTGCCCACAACCTTCATGGGCTGGCAGCAGCCTGCAGGGAACAGGGAGGGGGAGGTAGTGCTCAGGAGGGTGCGGGAGAGGTGGGTTAGGCTGCACTTGGGGTGGGGGTGAGGGGCAGGTATATACACTGGGGGCTGGTGGGGTGGGGGCACCTGGAGCTCAGGGAATGGGAGCAGGTGATGGGGTTCAGGTGCATGGGGTGTGGGATGAGTCTCCTGTCATAGGACTGCACTGGTGAGGATAGTATGCCCCAGGAATGTGGCCTGGCTTACTTCCTAGTCCTGTGTTCCCTTCCATGCACTCCTGCAGGCTCCACGACTCAGCACCTCCATGCTAGGCTCCAGGTTTCTGCCTCTCAGTTCCTCAGTCTCTGCAACCAGAGCTGCTGCAGAAGGCTCTCCCAGGTCAACTGCATTCTCGAATTGCCGCCTCAGTTGCCCTCCTGTCCCTTGTCTAACTCTTCCATGGAGCAGCGCTAATCTCAAGCTACTCTAGTCAGCCATCTTCCTGGAAGTCTTCCAGACAAATGTATTTTTAACAATATATTATTTATATTTTTATATGCTATGCTCAAAATATTTTGCTTCAACTTTTAATAACCTTGTCAGATAAAGTGCCTCTAAACTTAAAGCAATAGGTCCAAATTAATCTGAAAGAAAAGGGCAGTAATCACATGACTGGGAGTCCAAAAAAGTCTGAAAATATAGGAAAGAAATGTATTTATTGCCCTAGCCCTTTCCAAGTTTCCTACAAGTTCCCAGCAGTGAAGGAAGTAGGTGCTCATTTGCTTGGTTACTTATTACTCAGAACTTCTGCTTCATTATTTTACCTAGTTCCATGCTGGTCCAACTCCTTCCTTGATTTCAAAAAGTGCAAAGAAAAGCAACAATAACAAAATCACTTATTTAAGACAACTTCTGTGGTAGACTTTATCATAAAGATGTGACGTAGCCAAAGGAGGGTTTTACATCTGAGAAATGAAAAATAACTTAGAATCAACTAATAGACCCTCATTGTTCTTGGATGTCATTTAGTCACCCCACCTCTGGGAGGTTGGCACTACCCACTTCCTCCCTTGAAGAGCCTCTGCCTCAGAACATACACACACCTGCCTCTCCTCTTCCCCTCTCAATAACATCCCAACATCAGTCTTCCCACCATGTTTGGCAAATCATACAGCTCTTCACTCCATCCCTGAACCCACCCAAGGTGGAGATCATTAGGGCTTTTCATTTAGGAGAACCCACTTAAAAGGCATTCCTCCCTTCCCATGAAGGTTAATTCTCTTATTTTTTTTTCAAAAAACCATGTGCAAATTACCATCTCATCTTATCCAGAGGAAAACTATACTCTGTGGAGTTACAAAACATGGCCAGGGCACCAAGGAGATAAGTGGTGGGGCCAGGTGGAGAAGCCATGCCTGTTCGCTTCCAGGGCATTGGGTACATTATTCTCCTGTACGCCAGCTCTGGGGGCATGAGAGCCTCAAGGGTTGCTTCATGAATGTGAATTCATCTTCCAGTTATGGTAATTCTGTGATTAGAATGTTGATGGCACCAGGCTCTGATGACTTGATCCATTCATTTCCACAAGGAAGGGTCTCCAATTAGGAGCTCTGGGATCTGCCTCAAGCAGCCTGCAGAGTGCTCTGTCTTCTGGGTTGGGCACTTGGGCTTGACACCTCCTTCTTTTAGGTAAATTGGATCAGCTACGCTCTGTCCCACTTCTTCTTTCTGGCCAATTTATGGGCTGACATTATAGTTTGATCTTCAGAAGACATCTGAATACTCCTTTCTAAGTTCTTGGAGGATACATGGAGTTACCTCCATCTTCTGTCTTCAGTGGTATTTCATGGCACTGAGCTCATTGCTCCCAAATAGCCCCTCCATAGTGACCTGGTGCTGCAGGCACCCAATAAGGGGATGTGTACCTTGTTCTGTGAAGGACCCTGCATGATGTCGATTGAGGGGGTATCTCTCCAAGCTTCATCTCTGGAAAGCATTTATTACAGCCTGTTCAATAAGTCAGGCAGAGGACATGGTTTGGCATGCTTATTTTATAAATGCTATAAAGGCTAAGCCTCAAGAGTGGCCATTTCATAAATGCTAAGTCAGATGCAATGCCCTTTCCTGAGAAGCCCAAACTCATCCCAGACCAAACTTTTTGAGCTGTCCTCATTCATAAGCATATCAGTGAGGTGCAAAGTCTTAACAAATCTGTGTTCAGATAGTTACAGGTCAAGTAGCCATTGTCCAGAGAGGCAGCTTGTATAAAGAAGGCAAGAGTCTAAAATTTCCAAGGGCACCAGCACTTCATCCTGGGTTCTGAAAAGGCGGTAGGAGGGGCTAGGCTGGTTTGAAGTTGTTATTACTTTTCCTAATTCAATCTTGTGGGGGCAGTCTTATTCTATAGTCCTGATTTAATATTGTAGGGTGGAACTTTTTGACTTTGTTGTTTCCATGGAGATGTGACACACCCAATTGTGGGTGCGACCTTTTGATTCAACTATGTCTATGGAGTTGTGACCCTGCCCAGTCAAGGTGGCTCTTGATTAGTTTACTGGAGTCCTTTAAAAAGGGAAACATTTTGGAGAAACCTTGAAATAGATATAAGTATCATAATAGCTAACAGTTTTGGAACTATTAGACATCATTCTGAGAATCTTGCTTGTATTATCTTATTTAATATTCACCACAATCTTACAATGTAAAGACCATTATAATTTCCATTTTACAAATCAACAGATCTGAGGCACAGCGATGCTTAATATGTCAAAGTCACATAGCTATTAGGCAGTAGAATTCTGACTCAGTTACACTTCTTACTCCAAAGCTGGTTTCCTAATGCACAAGTTGAAAAAAAATTAAATCAAACCAAAACCATTTCAGCCAAACCTAAAGAACACCTAGAGCAATATATAAGATTCTACAAAGGTTCCATGCACCAGGGTAACTTCCCAGAAACCTACAACCTCCAGATGAGTCCCTGGATCAGATAGGTCCTGCAGTCTAGAGGACCCAGCTTCTCCAGAACATCAAACAGTTTCTTCTCCCTACCCCATATTATTGACAGCCCCTTCCAACATGAAAAGGTTAGAATGGGCATAGCCCAAATACCCCTAAAGTGAGGGGTAGAAAAACCAAAGGTGATGGTGGAATTATACAGAGAAGATGGGGTTTAACAAATGAATATGATTGCTGAATCATTAATGTGCTGGTTTGAAATGATGTATGTCCCCTAGAAAAGCCATGTTTTAATCCTAACCCCATTTTGTAAAGGCAGCCGTTTCTTCTAATCCCTATTCAGTATTGAATGTTTGAAACTGTCATTAGATCATCTCCCTGGAGATGTGATTTAATCAAGAGTGGTTGTTAAACTGGATTAGCTAGAGGTGTGTCTCCACCCATTTGGGTGGGTCTTGAGGAGTTTCTGGAGTCCTATAAGAGAGGAAACATTTTGGAGAATGAAGGAGATTCAGAGAGAGCAGAGCAGAACGACAGAGCCAAGAGAAGCAGAATCCACCAGCCAGCGACCTTTGGAGATGAAGGAGGAAAATGTCTCCCGGGGAGCTTCATGAAACAGGAGGACAGAAGAAGCTAGCAGATGATGCTGTATTCACCATGTGCCTTTCCAGATGAGAGAGAAACTCTGACTGTGTTCGCCATGTGCCCTTGCACTTGAGAAACCCTGAACTTCATCGGCCTTCTTGAACCAAGGTATCTTTTCCCTGGATGTCTTAGATTGGACATTTCTATAGACTTGTTTTAATTGGGATGTTTTCTCAGCCTTAGAACTGTAAACTAGCAACTTATTAAATTTCCCTTTTTAAAAGCCATTCTGTTTCTGGTATATTGCATTCCAGCAGCTAGCAAACCAGAACAGTTAAATTGGTATTTTCTTTAGCCTCCAGTATCTTAGAGCAGCCAGAAGTATAAACCCAAAATTGTGGAATTGTTGTGCTATGGTTTGAAATTTATTGCTTTTTTTGTATATGTTATTTTTCACAAAAAAGAAAGAAAAAAGCAGATTGTGATGATAAAAAAAAATATTTAAGCCCTCTAGCCTCCTATATTCTGGAGCAGCTAGAAGAAAAAATCTGAGAGGATTGTATGGTAGCCCATGACAATCTCTGGGATCTGTCCTGTAATTACTTGTTGAAGAGTGCTTTAAAACTATTGCTTTTTCATTTCTTTGCTTTGTATATATGTTATACAATAAAAAGTTAAAAAGAAGTAAACAAACAAATTAAATCAGATTCGATGTCATGCTCCCTCACACAAGGTTCAGAATATTTTCCTGAAGAGGCTGTGTTGTGGGGGGGGGGCACATGACTCTGGACATGCTCTGGGACACGTGTGATATAAGAATGTCACCCACTGCACATACAGCTGTGGAGCAAAGATGAGAACAGCCGATCTGGAAAGATCTGAGAGGCCTGGGGACCCAGAGACATGTGTTTCTGCCCCATCTCTGCATGTATACAGGTATATAAACCTAAGCTACACATTGAACATCTTTTTGCCTTGAGATGGGAACACCTCAGTAGGAGCCACCTATCTCACAAGATTATTGAAAGGTCAAGACCTAAGGAGAATGTTTGCGAAAACCTTCCTCACTGTTAAACATGTTGTAGCATGGGTTGACAAATATTTATTCTAATTTAGGGTTTCATGTCCTCTCTATTCCCAGTAAAGCAGAAAACACTTTCAAACCACCCATTTATTTAACTTAAAGAAAACAAAAATCTGGAATTATCAGCTGGGCATGACCCATATTATTGAAACAGGCTTTAATTGCACGATGATTTCTGCTTGCCTCGTACAACCCAGCTGGTGTCAGAAGAGCCTTCCTGCTGTGCTCCTACAGTTCATGCTGTCTGATGCTGTCTCCATAAATGTGGAGGGCTTGGGCTGGTGCTCCTGATGTGACCATCTTGGTGGTGGCTGGAGGGTGTGTGCACATGTGCATGTCTGTGTGTCTTGAGCAGAAGCTCCAGGCTGCTGCCCCATCACTCTTTCTATGGGATGACCTCGGATCTATAGCACTTCACAGTTCACAAAATTTTTATTCAGTTTACAAAGGCCCTTGAAGCAGGCAAAACAAATTGCATCACACCCACTTTATGGATATGGATAATTTACTCGGGAGAGGTGTCTTAGATGTTGCTAGCAGTAGAGCTGGGCTAACTTCCAGAGCATGACTTTTACATCACATTGTGCTTCTTGGGATCGTTTATTCAATGGATAACTAACTGAGTACCTAGTGTGTCACCTGCAGTGCAAGGTTCTCTTACTCATCAGCTTGTTCTCCTGGGAGATGCTTGCTCAAATCCCCCCCCCCATGCAATGAATGATTTTTAAGTGATGGAATTAACAAACTATGACCACTCAACATGTCAGGTTAATAGCCAAACTGTTAGTACAGTGTGGCAGTGAAGAGCTGTGTTCTAGAGCCAGACTGCCTGGCCCCGAATCCTAGTCCTGCTACGTACTATGGAAACTCCCAGAAAAGGGAGCCCTTCTAGTCTGGCTGGGCACAGTTCACAAATCCTTGCCATGTCTGCACACCATCCTTCCCAGGCTTACTTCCACCTCCTTAGGGCTGGGTTTTGGTAACTGCCTCCTTGCTGATTTCCTGGCTTCTACTCTCTCCTCCTTTAATGTCATTCACTACATTTTCTAAAATTAGTTATCCTAAAATATTTATTAAACATTTTTTCTTGAGCACTGTTTTAGTTTGCTAAAGAGGCTGAAATAGAATATACCAAAAATGAGTTGACTTTTAACAATGGGGATTTATTAACTTTCAAGTTCATAGTTCCGAGGCTGTGAAAATGTCCAAATCAGGGCATCAACAGGTGATGCTTTATCCCTGAAGACCAGCTACTGGTGATCTTGGACTCCTTTGTCAGAGAGCTCAGTGCATGGCAGCATCCGCTGGTCCTTCTCTCTCCTGAGTTTCATTGCCTTCAGGTTCTGGCTTCAGTGGCTTCCTCTCTGTGTCTGTGTGTCTTTCTCAGTTTCTCTGTGTGCTTCTTCGAATTTCATCTTATAAAGGACTCCAGTAAGAGGATTAATACCCACTTGGGCACACCACAACTAAAACAATCAAATTAAAAAGTCCCACTTATAGGTTTACACCTACAGGCATGGATTAGCTATAAGAACAAGACATTTTCTGGGGTACATACAGCTTCAAACCAGCACAAGCACCTAGTATGTGCCAGACACTGTAGTGGATGCTGCAAGGAGCTGCCCAGATCCCCTTTCAGGAGTGAAGGACTTTGCCCTGGCTGCTTAAGTGCTGACAGCAGAAGGCTCTTAGCTATCTGCTACTTAGAGGGTATATTAGTTTTCTATAGCTATGTTAAATTACCACTGGCTGGCTTAAGAAAACTTATTGTCTCACAGTTCTGGAGGCTAGAAGTGTGAAATCAAGGTGTCAGCAGGAGCATGCTCGCTCTGATGGCACTAGGGGAGCTTTCCTTGCCTTTTCCTAATTTCTGGTGGTTGCTGTCAATTTTTGGTATTATTTTGTAGCTGCATCACTCCAATTCTGACTTCTTGATCACATGGTAAGTCTGTCCTGGGTATGTGTGTCTCCAAATTCCCCTCTTCTTATGAGGACAGCAGTCATTGGATTTAGGGCCCATCCTAATCTAGTATGGCTGCATCTTATTTTGATTACATCTGCAAAGACACTATCTCCAAACAAGGTCACATACACAGGTACTAGCAGTTAGGGCTTCAGTGTATCTTCTTGTGGGGACACAATTCAACCCGATTGCTTGAGCTAGGGAAAATGTCCTTGCCCAAGGTCATGCCTCCTTCCTGCAACATCCTGCATCCAGAGGCTGAGCAATTCAGCAATATGGAAGCCTGACTCCCAGTCCCCAATTCGGGGCAACTCTGCAGGGCTATCCCAGTCCAAACCCTCCTAGGGGGTTGCTTGAGGCTCTCTTTGGACCTGCAGCTTGACTTCTCCAACTGCTTGATCCTACTTCTTGCCCTTCCCTTCCACAGGTGTTGATCCCAGGAACATTCTCTAACATACACCTTCATGCTAATCTCAAGCTGCTTTCCAGGGAACTCAATTCAAGGCAGGCAGGCACAGAAGATGCAAAGACGAGCCATGGTCTGGCCTTCAAGGACATGAAGACAAAGTGGGACTATGATTGTATTAATGGCAGGCAGTTTAAAATTTCTAATGGAATAAGCACAAAGTGCAATGGAAGCCCAACATGAGGGCAGCTATATTGAAGGGAACCCATTACTCCTGGTTTGGGGGCCTTTAAAATCAGGTTGTGAAAGCCCTCCACAGCCTGGACTCACCCCACTTCTCTGCAGGGATTTCTCACAGGCTTTGACAACCAGTCAGTGGTGCTCTGACACTGACAGGGTGTTTGGCTTAAGTCAGTGGGTGAACAGGTCCAGATCTTGGCCTCATGGATCCCTGGGGAGTGGCTCTTAGAATGTTATATTCAAAGCGAAATGACAGACGAGGCTGGTACAGGATCAACAAGGGTAAACTTCTCTCCTATCCTGTGCCAGAATTTTCCTGGAGATCAATGAGAACTTAGCAAAATGTTGTCTGTCTCCAATAAATCTACAGAATAATATTACCATATTGAAATAATCCTCTGGCATGTCTGAGTCCCTCTGTAGACTGGTGTGCAGGGACCCAAGATTTCTTCTTCACCCCTGCACTCTGCCTCCCACAGCCAGGTTGCCTGAGAAGGTGTTGGTGAGTGTAGTCAGGACTGCAGGAGAAGCAGGGAATTCAGTGAAGACACTATAGACTCAAGTCTTCCAACCTGGTGAGCTCCTGATTGGCTTAAAGGTCTGAAATGTAGAGTCAGCCTGCATCAGCCGTTGTAGAAGCACCAATTTTTCTCCTGGTTGGGGTCAGACAGGCTCTCCATGGTGTGAAGGAGTTGCTGCCATGACTTCTGCAGTGATCAAGGATGACTTGACTCTTCTGTCAAATCCCCTTTTCCTTTTTGTCCTGTGTCTTCTGGAATGATGCTGACATTGCCCATAATGTTCTATCCTTCAAGATGACCATCTGCTGCTGCCAACACCCCTCCCTACTGCTCCCCTGAAAGTTCACCTTACGCACCTATTGTGGGCCTTTCTCAGCCTCTACATTTCACTCATCCCACCTTTCTGCACTCCTGCAGCATAAGCCTGGGTTGTTATATATATATATAAGCTTGTCATAGTTCTTAACACGGAATTGTGAAATTGGAAGCCAATGTGGAGACCATCTGTGCATGCTGCCTCCCAAACCAGAGATCCCTCTCCTGAGGCTTGACAGGCTGGAACTATCCCAGTGACTGGGAACTCATTCAGAAGGCAGCTTGTTCTATTCAAACTTCCACCCAAACTGGCCTACCCTTTGGAGTCACTCAAAGAAAATCTACTTCCTTTCCCATGTGATAGACCTTCAAATCAGACTAGCCACAAAGGAATTGCTTTCTGAGTGCTTACATACCATGTGCTTGTCAGCAAATCCTCACAATCCTATCAGGAAATTGGGTAGGAATTGTTCAAAGAGATTAAGTGATTTGTTGTGGTTACCCAGCTGATACTGGTAATCTCTTCCATTACCAGTAATAGTCGTGGGATTTGACCTTAGATCCATCAATTCCAGTGTTCTTCACACACAAATCCACCTCCAAAGAAGCAGATTCAGTATCATAGAACCCTTCAGGAGCATGTCCAGGGACTCCATGGAGTTGGGAGAACTCCTGTAGAGTTCACAAACTGGTGAGGGGTTTTGGAGCTGACTGCCTGGCAGTAGGCATGGAGCTTTCAAGATTGCCCCCTGACCTGCCCATGTGGAGGTCTGAAGTTGAAAGAGAACACTGGAGGCTGCAAAAGCTCTTATGACTGTTGAGTGCACATGTCCACAGATGTGGCTGGAGGATGACCTCTGGATTTCTGAGGTGGGAGGCAGAAGAGGCAGGCCAATTAATAACCCTTCTGCCAGCTTCATCAGTCCATCAACACCTGTTCTGTGGCAAAACAACAGGGCTTTCCTGTTGTATTCTTTTACCCCTCAGACGGGTTTCTCTCCCCCAGTCACCTCAACAGCTCAGAGTTAAGATTCCTTGGTTGAGTTCTGTAACTACAATCGGCATATAGCCAGCAAGTTCCTTCTGCTGACTCCGGTTTCTCTCTGGTGTCACTGAGAGCAAAGCAGTGTCTCTATTTTAGTGTCTTCTGCCTAACAACTACATATATGTATATGTAATTGTATAAATGTATAAACCATATTACCTCCATTAAACATCTCCCCTCCCCTCCTAAAGATTATTTTGAAAACAAGTGTCCTATTTTTTCCCATTATACTCTGTTCTCAATTTCCCACTACCAAGGGCCCTCCTACACAGTTGGAGGCAAAAGAAAGGATGTGAGACCACCAAAAACAAACATGGACACAAAGATGGTTTCTCTTCAGCCCTGAGGGTCCAGTTCAGAGAAGTGAAGGAGCTTGGGCCACAGAACATTAGAGAGAGCAGTCGACATTCTATGTCTGAGGTGAGGCTGCAACCTCAGCTCAACTTCCAAGCAATGGAGGCTGAAACAGCAGAGCCCAAACCCTTTCAGTTGAGACTGTGATGCTGATACACTGCCCTTCCATTCCAATAGCTCAGCCTTCCCAAGGTCAGGAGATAAACTCCAAGCCATAGCAGGCTTGATAACATCTCCTCCCCGAGACAAGGCTGGTGCTGTTATTGCTTTCTCCATGTGACAGATCAGAATGTCACAGGAAAACGCAGAATCAGAGCATGCAAGCCCAACAGCAGGCAAACCACTGCACCCCTGCCTGTGGAGCAGCAGAGATGAAGCAAGGGAGATGAATGGGGAGATTTAATTTACACAGCAGCCACTCAGGGCCTAGCCAGAGCTGGAGCAGTAAGGGGATCTGTAACTTCAGAGGGCCCTCCCCAAACCTTTCACCCTGGGAGACCAGTTCTCACAGACCCTTGGATGGGGTTCCTGGCTTGTGCACAGGATGTTCCCATCAAAAGGAGAGATTTGGGAATAAGGCTGTCCCCAGTTGGGGAAGTCCATGGCCTGCAGTTAGTTGCCTGCATGGTGGCCCAGGGGTCTGAGAGACCAGTCCATATCCTGGGCACAGTCCTTGGCCTGGTGTTCCTAGAGGAAGCCCTCACGGCGGAACTGTTCTTGGAGGAGGGCACGGTACTGGTCAAAGCCCCCCTCGACCCGGGTGACGTTGCCTCCTTCACACACCCACAGCTCCCGACACACCAGCCGGATGAAGCGCTCATCGTGGGAGACCAGAATCACACCTCCCTGAAACAGAAGAGATCGAGGGGTACCAAGGAGGCCTTGTGGGAGGTGCTGAGGCCTGCGGGGGACTTATTACTGTGAAGGTGCACTCACCCTGAAATTGTTGAGGGCGCGGCCCAGAGCCTCAATGGTCTCCATGTCCAGGTGGTTTGTCGGTTCATCCAGAATGTAGAAGTTGGGGCTGGATTGCAGTACCAAGAAGATGGGGCAGTTATGGGGTGTGGGAGAAAATGAACACTTCACATACAAAGGTGAGAGGATCATTTTCTACTGGGCAAGAAGGGAAATGGGAGGGCAGAAGCTCTAGCAGAAGCTCTAGCAAATCAGGTCTCACCAGGGCATGGTCATCTGAGCAAAGGCTACTCGGCTCTTCTGGCCCCCAGACAAGCTGGCAACAGGGCGCATGGCCAGTTCTCCAGAGATGCCATAGCGGCCCAGCTGGTGACGATACTCCTCCTCAGGCCGCCCTAAAAAAGGCCCCACCTCATTATGTAGGTCCCTGGACCAACTCCCTTCACCTTCCAGCCCCACCTCCAAATGCCCATGTCCTTAGACCTGGACTCAGGCAGGTTGCTCAGCAGCCATCCCAAGGTGGACCTAGCTGTAGGGGCTCAGCTCTGGCCCTCTTTCCGTAACTTGAATCCCTACGCACCTGGAAACTTCCGTGACAGCAGCTCCACAGCACTGACATTCAGGTCCAACTGCTCCACATGGTGCTGGCTGAAATAGCCAATCTTCAAATTCCTGCAGGCAGAAATGAGGGTGGAGAAGAGAGCATGGGAGGCCGGCCAATGGCCAAAATGGCATGGAGCCACGGTGTGAGTGTGATGAGTGTGTGTGTGTCGTGAGGCGGGAGTGGGGGGGGGGGCACTTGCCTGTGAGCATGTCTGATGCCCTGAACAGGTGTTAGATCCCCCATTAGCAGCTTCAGCATGGTAGACTTCCCAGCCCCATTCTCCCCAACCTGTAAGAAGAAATATTGGAATGTCAGAGAGTATGTGTGTGGGTGACACAGTAAGGAAGGAGATGAGAATTGGTCCCAGGTTGTTTCAATGACGATTCCAAGTACCAAAAACACATTTTTTTTTTAAATTTGCATATGGGCAGGAGGCACCAGGGATCGAACTCCAGACCTCCAGCACGGCAGGTTGGAGCTCTGCCTGCTGAGCCACAGCAGCCGCCCCAAAAACACTTTTAAAGCAACTACAGAGAAATTTAAAGGAGGCACCAGAGATACAAAAGGGGCCAACATGTGAGTTCCCACTAAGTACACAGGATTTAATTCTCCCACTAATCATGTGAGGGAAGATGTTACCTCCATTTTAAAGATGAGAAAACTACTTAGTAGCCAAGCTTGGAAATGGCAGAATCTGGATCTGAAGTCTGACCCCGAAACCCATGCTTTCTCCTCTATGCCATATGGTTTGAGAAAACTCAGAGCTAAGACCAATAAGATAAAAGTACTGCTACTAAGTATTAATAAAATATCACATGCTGGACTTTCGTCCCTCTGAAGGAACATGTCTAGAGTCTAAAGGATGGGGACAGTGTAAGTATAGCCAAGTCCTTAGGGTAGGACCTGACTTTCCTCTGTAGCTGGAGGGTCTGGGGCCAATCCACACCACCTGCTGTGGTAGAGTCCCACCTCAGGGAACAGAAGAAGGGGAATGGCAACCATACCACACAGATGCGGGACTCAAGATCAGCAGAGACAGAGAGACGACTGAAGATGATGTGCTTAGGATCATAGTAGAAATCCACCTCATCCAGCTGTAAAATTGGTGGTGAGAACTTCTCAAATCCATCTGGGAACCTGCAGGAGGTAAGGATTAGGAGTATGGGGGAGGCAAGAAAGGAGAATTCCCACACTAACCCCTCTAGCCCAGCACTCACTTCATTACTACCTCTGATTCCTTGTCCACAGGTTTCAGCTCTGGTCTGAGAGGAAAGAGGGGTGGACTAGATTTATGACTTTAAAAAGGTAACTTTATTTGTTCTTATTGCACAAATAATACATGTTGACAGAAAACTTAGGAAAAAAGCCTGTGATCCCACCACCAAGACAACATTAGAGTACATTTTTCTAAGTTTATTATAAAAAATATACACATTTTGTATATCTCCATCTATGTAAAGTGTCTAGAGTAAGCGAATCCCTAAAGACAGAAAGTAAATTAGTGGTTGCCTAAGGCTGGGCAAGAGCAGTGTAGAATATTTTACTTTGCTGCAGGGGAGGAGATCAGAGTTGGCTTCTAGTAAAGGGGAAATGAAGAATGGGAGGACAAGGGGCGGCTTGCACAACGAGGGGAGAAATTAAAAGGAAGAGGAGTCAGGGCCTGGCCAAGGCTTTGTACTTACAGCTTCTCCAGGATTTTGAGTTTACTCTGCACTTGAGAGGCCCTGTTGGCATTGTAGCGAAACCGGTCAATGAAAACCTGGAGGTAGAGGAGCACAGGGTATTGGTCAGGCTCCCTCACTTCCCCACCTGACACTCACAGGACAGCCATGCCTGCTCCCACACCTGGATGTGCTGACGATACTGCTGCTGTGCCTCATATTCACGTTGCTGATTAAGCAGCCGCTCCTGCTTGCTCTTGATGAAGGTCTCAAAGTCGCCACGGTAACCGTCCAGTCGCTGGCTGTGCAGGTGGATGATGTCGGTGGCGATGGCATTCAGGAAGTTGCGATCATGGGAGACGACTAGGATTGTGGAGGGCCACGTCTGACGGGTCACAGGATGGCAGGCCCAGTTTGGGAGGGCAGTCAGCCCACAGCCCCACAGATAGTCTTTGGAGACAGACTTTCCCCAGATCACTCCAGCACCCACAGGCACTCACCTGTAGGTAATTCTCCAGCCACAGGATGGCCCTTACATCCAGCATGTTTGTGGGTTCTGGAAGAGAAGAGGCGGGGCACACATTTGAGACTGAAGGGCTGGAGAACTAGGAACCTAGATACTACCACCCCTCCCTACCCCAAGCCCCACTTCAAACTCACCATCTAACAACAGAAGATCTGGCCTATATTAAAGAAGAATACAAGGCATGAGTCTAGAACAGTGACTCACTGCCACTTCTCTAGAGCCAAGGCCCATCCTCTATAGGGCTCCAGACACAGGCCCAGGAGACTCACCTAGCAAATAGTGCCCGGGCCAGCGCCAGTCTCATCCTCCAGCCACCTGAGAACTCCCTAAAGAAAGACAGAGCCACGTCAGGGGTGGGGTGTTCACACAAGCATGCCTGGGCAGAGCTGACAGTGCTCAGAGCCAAGAAAGGCAAGGGCTACTTACCGGGTAGGCTGCTGCTGCATTTTAGGTGTAAAGCCAAGCCCAGCAAGAATGACTGATGCCCTAGAAGAGAAGAAATTGAGGTAAAGACCCAGTCGGAACAAGTGTCAGAAGGGAAAGGTAAAATGTTGAGGGAGAGGGGAATTAAAATACCTGGCGGGTGCCTTATCAGCCTCAATCTCCTCCAGTTTGGCATAGATTTCTGCCAGCTGTGCAGCATCTGAGCCTTCAGCCCTGGGGGAAGAGCAATCAGCTGGAGTGGGGTCAGTCTAGGAAGACCGCCTTGCCCCAAGTTGTGAAGGCAATGGGTACTAGGTAAAGAGCAAGAGCTTTGGAATCCCAAAGTGTCAAGTTTCAAGCTCTCCTGCTTACCAAGACTGGCTTAAGAATTATGGATTGTGACAGTAAGGCAGGTTGTTAGTTACTTCTGCTGGTTATCCCCTAACCTGGAGCCCTCACCTTCCAGAGGCAACATGGGCACTGAGCTCACGCTCCCGACACAGGAGACCCTCTCGCACAGTGTCACTTTCTAGCACACTCTGTAAGGCAGGGGTGTCATCTCCAGCAACCTCCTGCTCTACATGCAGCAGGGAAATGTGGGCTGGAACCCGCAGGCTCCGGGTGGCTAGCATCTTCAGCAGCGTTGTTTTCCCCAGGCCATTCCGCCCCACCAGCCCATAGCGGCGGCCCCACGCCAGGTTCACATCTGCTCCAGTTAGCAGTACCCTGCAAGGGTGGTGAGAAGAAAATAAAGGACGCTCTAGAGATACGTGCACAGAATGTTTAAAAACAGAAATCTGACATTGTTTTCAGTCTCATTTCATTCCTCCAAATTCTCTTTTAATGGGAAAAAGATAAAGAATGCTACCCACACTGCCATTCCCTCACCTATCTCCAAAAGACACATCAAAGTTTTCAATTCGCACATCATAGGATTTGTTCTTGCCAGATGATTCTAACCGACTTTCCTTTCTGCTGCCTGCCTGACTGGCCGATGCCTCTTCCAAGACTCTTTTAAAAGAAGAAATGGATGTTATTTACCTGTTCCAACCACCCTCCCCCCACCCACCCCCCAGAGGCTGCTCTTCTGTTCTCTGTTCTGAGCCACTCTTCCTAAACTCACAGAGGGTTGCTGGTCTTGAGTATGTCCTTTTCTGAGCGCTTCTCCTGCTTTGCCTTCAGTCGAGCCTCAGCCTTCTCTAGCTTCTTTGCATTCACTGTCTAAGGTTTATCAGAGTGTAGGCTCAGACAGGAACCTCCAGAGAGAACACCCTAATTTAACCCGTTCCACCTACCCATGATGAACAGATTCACAGACCAAGGAAAGATAATCAGAACTCCGCCAGAAAGAAGGTCACCCATTTCTCCCCACCCCATAGGTTCAGCCTCCTCCCTTTCTTCCTTCTCCTTACCGAGGACTGTTCCCTCTTTAGCAGTCCTGGAAGTTTGGTGCCACAGTCTGTAAGTGATAATAAAAGCAGTCACCTTCTCCCTGAGGGATAGGAAACTAACATTTTGAGTGACTAATATGAAATAAGCACAGGCATAGACATTTTAAGGAAAGCCTTATGACCTTGGGGATAGATCCTCCCACTTCAGATAAGGATTTAGAGATTAGGCACATAAATTCCTACATGATCATGCAGTTGGTTAGTAAATTACAAAACGGGAGGTTGAATCCAAAGCCCATAAACTTCTTACCATACCCAAGACTTTGGAGAACTCTCCTACTCTACTGTTTATCAAGGGCAACTTTGCCCTCAGTTAAAGACAGCACTTCTACAACTTTGCAGTAGTTGTAGGAGTCCGGAGTTCCAGAGGACAGGTGTCTGGGGGTGGGGGTTGGGGTGGGAGGTGGGGAAGCTGAAAAAAGGACAGAGAGAGCAGCTAGTTTAGTCTTCCCTCAACTCTCACCATAGTTCTCTGTTATCTTTGACAACTGGATGGGGGCGTCTAGTAACACCTGGTTGTTTCCTTGGCTCTGTGGCTCAGCTCTTGAGGACAAGGATAGAAAGCAGAGTCAGGAGTTGAGGAGGAAGCTCTATGGCCAGCAGACCTTCTTCGTCCACCTCTTGTCTTTGAGCGCCCGCCCCCTCCCACCGTCCCCCCCAACCCCCCATGCCCCAGCACATACAGGCGCAGGGTGTTGTACATGCGCTGGCACACGGCCCTGATACCCGCGTCATCCTTGCTGTCCCCGGACACTTCTTGCAACAGTTCTCCCACCGCTTCCACCAAGTCATCCACAGACTCGAAGTCCGCGCTGCCGCTGTGCAAGACGCCTGGGCCGGGCGTGGCAGGACGAAGAGGACACCGGGTAGGGTAGACACACAAACAATTTCAGTCCCCTAGCCAGGGATCCCGACCCAACCGGCTCTCAGGATGAGAGATCACGCAGTTGAGGGGCCTGGCAGCGCTCCCTGGCACTGCCTTGTCTTAGTCTTCCCCTCTGACCTCCACTCATACCTCCCTAGCCCGTTGATTCCCTTCCGCTCACCAGTCACGTAGTCGAAGACCTGTCCGTCAATTTCAGGGAACTCGCTCCGCAGGATTTCGGCGCAAGTCGCCATGTTCTAGTTGGACTCCCTTCCGCGCAGCCGCCGTGAGACCTTAGCCAAGGGCCACCTTCTGCCCTTCCCCCGAAATCTCGGCTCCCCTTCTAAAGCGCATGCGTCGCGGTGACGTAAGAAAGGAGCGGAATGCGCGAACCCAGTGGGCGGGGCGAGCGGGGCTGGAAGAACAGTGCGCAAGCGCCGCTCTAGGGCCACACGCGAGCTACTGTCTGCGCTTGCGCAACGCTTTTTCCGCTGAAAGCTAAGCCACATGTGCGATTCCCGCTGCCTTCTGGGATATGGAGCTCCGGTTGGGGCGTGGAAGAGCTTGAGGGTTATCAGGGCGTGAGACGCCAGTGATACGGCGGGTGGAAACTCAATATGGCACATTGGCCTTGCTAGATTCTGTGTGATGCCTTAAGGTGCATATGCCGCTGCGCGCCCAGTGAGGTCCATTCTGCGGTGCGCCTAGAGCTTTGCAGACTCATGCTCGTTCTCGATCCGTCTTGACCCCCTTCGCGGTTCTGTAGGTGGCCGCGTCTTGTTCTGGCCTCCGGGACTGCAGGTTTCTTGTCCGAACCTGGTGGCCAATCCGTTTGTGACCTGAACTCAGGCCTTTCACTCTTCCTGACAGCTCAGCTGGCCCTAGCGAAATATGCCCATTCATTTCTCCCATAACCCGAGGGCATAGCCTTATTCCCCGCCAAAACCAGACTGATTACACTTAGGTCTCCCAGCGACCTGTTAACTGTTTCCTTTCACTGATTCCTCCAGGTAGAAGGTAGGAATGTTCCCAAAATGACACCACAGCTTTATATTTAACAGATATTTTTTCAACTGTGCTCTAAACGTGCATCATTATCCATTCACTCTTTTGGATTAAGCACTGGCACTGTGAGGAATCCTTGACTTAAAGTTACAAAGTTTTCGAGCTAGATCTAAACCATTTTACATGAAATGCAAAATGGAAAAGGAATGGGGTATGTGACATCATCGGTGATGCAACCGGCAAAATTCTGACAGAAAAATTGCAAGATTAAAAAAAAAAAAAAGCTGAGAGGAAACCAATTGATGAAACTTACCACATTAACCAACCACAACGAATGGACCTTGTTTGGATCCAGAAGTTGTAAAACATTTTATAGGACAATCTAATCAACTGTGAATGCAGATTGGAGGTAGTTTTAAAGAATGGCTATGAGTTGGTATTATTGAAACTGTGATGGGGCATGGGGGCCGATTATATTGTTCTACTTCTGTTTATGTCTGAAATTTTCTATAATAAGATGGTTTAGGTTTAAAAAGGCTAAAACCAAGCACAGGAAAGCTGTGTGAGAACAAATCTGCTCTTTTTTATCTGCTGCAAAATACTAGCAAGATATGGAACATTCTTCTCAGGGAGGGGTTCACCTCAACATGATTCCTTGGGAGAGGTGGAAATATCAAAGAAGTTTTTTAAGAGACCTGAGGAAAATCAAATCTTTCCTCTTACCACCCCCATTAAGTTTTGGGAAAAGCTGGATAAAAGGAAAAAGGATGGAATAAAAAGTCAGTTTCTTAGGATGGCTGGAAAGATGAAATGTAAACCTTGCTTATTCCCCACTCCTTGGGAAAATACCTGCCTAAGGCTGAGTGAACTAGTGAAAAGAATGTCTACCCTCAGGGAACTGGGTCCAGGTGCCACTACTTGCTCTTGAGGCTGTTTTCTTCTTAGAGTAGCAGGGGACCTGGGACCAACACCAGTGAGGATAAAGGCTTTGATGGCCCAGGAAGGGCCTTGCAATTGAGACAAAACAAGGAAGAGCCCTGAGAGGCCAGAACAGAAAATTCGACTCAAAGCAGGCAGTGTAAGAAAACACAAGAAAAACATTCCACTTCCCCTTACCACATGGTTCCCATATCAATACTTAGGCAACAACTCCGCTCTACAGAGTTTATTGGGTTTATAACTGGACAAAGTCACATGTATACAAAATGAAGCTCACACTATCCCAAAGCAGAGTAGGGATTAAGGGCTGGGATTCCATTACTGGCCTTCATGGGAGCTCTGAGGTGAGGGGCAGCAGACCCTTTTACTCCAGAGAGGTATGGCCACAGGGAAGGGAAGCAGAGGGGGCCCATCTGGCTTTGGTCACAGAACTCAGAGCCTGGCACTGGGCTAGGACAGACAGACGGATGGAGGAGCAAAAGTCCCCAAGTCCCCACCCATCCCCAGCCCAGGAAGCCCAGGGACTGTGCCAACAGTCCTGCTTGTGAAGGGATTGGTCCAGACCTAGATTCAGGGGCTGGTGCAAAGGGAAGACAGCAAAGCAGAAGGGAGGAGAGGACAATGATGTGTGGTGGCCAGGAACACCCTGGTCTGTGGAAAAGGTGGGGAGGTGGGCTAGCTGCCATTAGGGGCAGCTAGCAACGGGTCTCATAAATGCCGCTGCGGCCAATGTAGCGCACCCATTTGATGACATCATGGTCGCTGTAGTTCAGCTTCGGTTCAAACACCTTCAAGTAGCGCACTTTGAGGCCAGAGGGCGCGAATGGCACCTGGGCAAGGGACAGCTCCAGTTAGGAATGTGGCCTTCTTCTCACAGCTGCTCTCCTCTGGCAAGTGTACAGTCCTGCCCTAACTCATCTACATGACAGGTGTTGGGATCCTGAAAGAAGCTGAGGGAAGCTGGGGTAGTGAGGGATCTCTAGGTTACTAAAGAAAGCATATCCAAGGATAAGTAGCTATCCTTATCTGGGATTTGAAATCAGGCTGTGCCTGTGATAACTTGAATCAATTTCTTTAATCAGCAGGAGGCAGCAATCAAATAACTGCCTTAGCACACACTGATCCTGCTCAATATTATACACTTAAAAATAAAGTAGAAAATTCCATGCCCAACATGCGCAAAGTAAAGTCAGTGCATTTCCCTGTCTATGTAAACTGTGTCTTAAACCTGGCATTCTAACAATCTAAATTTTCCCAGAGAATGGTTTTACAGCAAGCCAAGCAAAAGATTTTTATCAGTGGGAATAGCAATTTCTATTAAGGGGACCGAAGAACTGGGTCTATGAATTAAAGTCATTCTCAGATTCGCATCTGTAAGGTGCAGACATTGATATGAATGATCGCTAAGATCTTTCCCAGCACACCCTGGCAAGGCTCTAGCCCTTCCACTGCCATACCTCAAAGTTCATGGAAATGGGGGGTCGAGCCCATTTCTTCTTGTCGTTGGTGGGCAGAAGCTCAATCTCTGCGCTGATCTGTGACTCCTTCATGCCTGCCATGCGCTTGATCCTGGTAACATAGGGGCAAGGGGCAGCAAGTGGTAGCCTGGAGGAGCTTCAAGGGGGGCTGCCTTTGGGTAAGGGGGGAGAGAGCCCAGGAACTTGTGGGAGGTGGCAGGATCCCACTAAGCACTTGCTCTGCAACCTTGGGTCTATTGTTCCTTTAGCACTGTGGACCAGGTTTTATGCTTAGATACCTAGGCATACTCTGTTTCTGAGCCTTGCTCTCTATCTGTCTACTTTGGCAAATGGGGAAATGTTAAACCATCTTGGAAAATAAAGGCACACATGAACCCTTGTGTAAGCATGTACACAATCACACAGAGGTGTAAGGGCTGAAAACACAAACAGAGGCTCCTGCAGAAACAAATAGGGACCTCCCCCACCTCCAATCTTCTGCACAGGATGAAAGCTTAAACTGCTGTGGCCTCATGAAGGAAAGACTTACTTCCACACAATGGCATTCTCGCTGGCCTTGTACTTGGCCTTGCCCTTCATGCAGATCACCTGCACTCCACTTGTGTTCAGTGGGGTTGGGATTCTCACCTAGAAGGGGCACACTTGTCAGGGACTCTGAAGCCCAGCATCAGCTGCCTTCACTCACCTCTGGCTCTTCCTCCTCCCCAAGTTCCTTGTCCTCACCTCAATCTTCTGGGCCAGTAGTGAGGGCTTGAAGTTGGACTTTATAACCACCTTAACCTCTAGTTTTGTGCGACCCACTTCTCGCACGAGTGGGATCACCCGGAAAGGAAGGATGATGTCCTTGGTGGTGCGATACCTTTGGAGATCAGGGAGCAAGGTTGGCACAGCAGAACCTGTCCCTCTCTCTCACCTCCCTCTCTGCCAACAGCATCCCCTTCCTTCTCACACCCCAGTGGCACCTCATGAGCTCAAACTCTCCATCTGGTGGAATGAAGCTGATGCTACGTTCAGAATCAAACTTGCTGAGCCGCACACACTGGTGGAAGGTGCAGTCATCTATGGCAATTGATTGCTTCCCACTGTAAATAAGGGCAGAAGAGAATGCCTCACTGCACAGGAAAGTGGCAGGTGTCAAGCTAGGAGACTTACCCACCCCTAAAGGCTGCCAAAGCTTGGATGAGGCTTGCACCACAGACTGTGGAAAACCACCGGGAATGTTTCTGACTCAGAGGTCCTTGCCTCAGAGTTAGGGGCAATTTGAGTGAGAGCTTGGCAAGCACATCATCCTCTCCTGCTGCTTGGGTCCCAGATATTTCAGGCACACTGAGCAAGGCCATCAGTATGTACAGAGCAGGCCTTGGTCCTGGGGACCAAAAAAAAAAAGGGGGGGCTAGCTCTATGAGGAGAGTTTCCTGGAGACAGTCCCCTCATCTCTCTTAAGCATAGATGCCAAGAACAATCAGCCAAGCACTCCCTTGGGAAGTGGAAACAAAGTCCAGAAGGAACTTATGGTTCACTGGGCCCCACTCAGCCCTCCAAAGCCCACCCTCTCCCACCAATTCCCCTGCCTCACGCACCTCTTGCTTGTTTCATCAGCTGTGCCCTTGCCCTGTTTCTCAATGACAATCTTGTCATTCATCCCAAATTTGCACTCGGGCATGCCACTCAGGTAGCTCTTCATTACCACCCGGCCTGACACGTGCGCACTCAGCACCTGCCCTGGGGATGGACGGATGGGGGAGTTGTTGTCAGACAGGCAGGAGCAGGATCCTGCCCCCACGCCCCCTCCAGCCTCACCAGGAAAGGGACCTACCCTGTGGGGACATGAGAAGGTTCACACTCTCCAGCACATCTAGGAAGAGCTCATTCCGGCGATATTTGATGCCCTCCCGTCGCCAACCGATCTGCCCTGTCACCTGGCTGGTGATCTGGGATTGCTCTTCTTTTGTCTATAAGATGGGTAGGGACAAAAAAGCAATGGCTTCATTCCTTTTTCCCTTCAATCATCCTAACTCTCTACACCACCCTCATCCCCTCTCCTTCTAGTCCCACCATGTATCCCATCTTCCCCAACAAGTACTATGGGGCAGGGCCTGGAGAAAACAGGGCAAAGTTGCAAGGTGGAAGCTGAGGGAGCAGCTTACCTGATGCTGGAGGCCACAAAGGCCAACAAGATGCCCACAGGAAACAGCAGGGAAGCAGGCATGAAGAGATAGGCAGGAAAGAAGGAGAAGGATATGAGGCTTGGATCCTAGAGGAGGGCCCAAGCTCTCAATTCCTGAGGAACAGCAGGCCTGCAAGGCAGTCCCATACTCTCCCTTCCCCCAGTGCAAAAGGAAACTGCTTGAGCTTTATTTCCAGTAACAGAGATGCTGAGTCGGCTGCTCTTAGGGTGGGAGAAGGCCACATAGGGCAAAAGAGGCCTGCAGTTATGGCAAGAGGCTCAGGCCAGCACTTCTGTTAGCATGGACAGGGCTTGAGGGCCAGCTGGGTGAAGGGAGGTTGGGCTGCACTCTGACTGTAGCCTCCACAATTCATCATACCTGGCTCTTAATGCCCTGCTGAGTGATGAAGGTTTTCAGTGCCCCTGTCTCAGAGTTCTGTGGATAGCCAAAGTCTAGGATTTCTGTAAAGAGAAGGGAACCATCAGCTTCTGGGCAAAAAAGCTCCCTTGTGCTAATTTCTCCCCTGGTATAGGCATTTTTGACCAGCAAATATACAGAAGACAGTGCTTTACAGTATTTACTTGGGATTCATGCTTCAAAAGAAAACAAAATGTCAAATTTTTTCAAATAGAGAAAATCAGCAGAAGAGCCTCATGGCCACTGGGGGAGAAGTCAAGAAGCCCTGAGTCCCTAGAAAACAGAGATATGGTTGGAAATGTGAACGATCTACCCATCAAACCCTACAAAGGAACAGAGATAACAATGCACCCTTACCACCCCAAAGTGGTCTGCAAGATCTGACCCTCCCTCTGGCTCTGAGACACCTGTTAAGATGGGAAGCTGAAGGACAGTCAGTAAACTAAGGCCCAAACCACCAAAGTAAGAGGGTAATGCCTGCTTAACTGTAGGAGGCCACCCACCAACCCCCAGAGCCAGGTTCCTAGCCTTCATGAAAGACCAGAACTGCCCCCACCCCCAACCATTGGTCCAGTACATTTCTGTGTACTACTCTGGAGTAGGCTTTAGGTCTGGATTTGGATTGGCCTTCTCAGGGGCACAGAAACACAAGCTCCAGAGGTTAGACATTTTGTAAAGAAAATGCATAGGGCACTGGAGCCTCAGACCTGCTCCATCTCCAGGCCAGGCCCAGTCAGATTCACCCGCCACTCCCCCTTTGGCCCACCAGCCTCACCATCCAGCAGCTCATATATAAGCACAAAATTGTTCTTGATGTTCTCCTCACTGATCTTGCCAAAGTAGGCAGCCATTACGTCACACATCTTGTAGAGGAATTCAAAGACCATGGCAGCGTTGACATTCTGCTTGGTGACGGCTGCCAGCCAGATGTTGGACCGCTTAACGTGGAAAAAGCTGGTACGGGCGATGTTGGTGACCGGGCTGCGCACCTGCTGCCGGGCATGGATAACGTTGACCCGAAAGGCATCCACTGCATTCCTCCTGAGGGAAAAAGAGTACACAGCGGCTGCTCAGCACCCAGGCAAACCTCGCTCCACGGAGAGCAGCTGCAGCTGCTAACAGCCCTACCCTCCTCAGTGCTGAAGTCTGTCATATACTCTAAAGCTAAGATCTAAACCACTGGGTGGTTCCCTCTTTGTGACTTCCAGTACAGGCATGGGAGGAGGACGAGAACTGCGTTGGCGTCTGAAAGCCAAGAGAAAAAAGGAAGTCAAGTGGCAATGATGGAGGACAGATGTAACCTCAATAAAGTGAGGTTCATCAGATTTAGGGAGGTATGCTCATGACTTGAACACAACTGCTATACCCCAGTTGCTACCTCCCAGGCCCAGATGAGAGATTCTGTTACTTCTCAAATTCTCTCACTAGTGATCCCACCAGTGGGGAAAGCCTACTCTTTCAGAAGTTAAGAAAAGAAGGCATAACTTTACGGAAGGCTGTTTGGGTAGAAGTACCTCCAAGGGGCCATGAGCTGTGCCACCCATTCTTATTCAGAATCCAATTCCAGGGAAAGTTCAGAGAATGAAAAAGAATGAGAGAAAACAATGATGGGGGCAGGGTTCCCCACCCACCTGTGCCTGGGCGGCAATTTGACAGGCCGCTTACCTATTACTACGGCAGCCAATGAGATGGGATGAGAGAAATGACGCCAGCAAGACGAGGAGAGTGACAGTAACGAGAGAGAGGGTTAGACACAACACACTGGGGTGAGCGGAACACACCATGAGGTAGAAGCAGACAAGTGACAGGCAAGGGGATAGAGCCCAGCAAGGCATGCAAGGTGGTGTGTGCCCTGGCCTTGGCTTAACTGGATCCGTACAAGGCAGGGAGGTGGGATGGGTGGGTATAGCCAACCAGACTTGGGCAGGTCAGGCATTGCCCCAGCTCCAGCTCATGCCCCACCACCAGCCAATGGACAAACAGCCACCATGGCCAAGTCAACCTTGGGAAACCAACAGCTGGGAAACCAAGGAGCTAGGGGCTCTGTAACATATCCATTCTGTCACTGCTTATCCCGAGCTTTTTGAGGGAGGAAAACAGCAGCAGGAACCAGAAAAGCCTAGCTTCATTAGAGCTGCTGAGGCTAGGCTATGTCCCCTCATTCAGAAAAGAACAGTGGTGAGTAGGTTGCAGCAGAATGAGAGGTGAGGCTCTGGTTCCTTGTTATAGTCTCAGGGACTCATGACAAAGAACTGTTCTGGGTCTGCTTCATATAGGCCAGAAAGGCAGCAAGGCCTTCCTGTTCTTCCCTCAGTGGCTGTGGTTTGCTTCAGGCTTGCTCAGGACCTCTCCTCTAGGAATGGCCTAGAGGAACTGAAAATGGCTGAATCAGCAACCTGACTACTACTCAGAAAGGGAAGGTGGGGAGGATTTGGCAGCCTGGGGAGGTTTTTGAGAGAATCCAGTGAAGGCTCCCACCATGAGATATGAAAAGGGCTTTTGAGAACAAGACTTAGTTGGATTAGGACTTGCAGCCTGGCCACTAATTCCACTCAGAGGAGGAATCAACCTGCCTGGGGAAAAGCATTCATCTCCTCCAGCAACCAGGTCTGTCACTAAGGGAAACAAGGAAGCATGAAGGGTAGGAGTCCCTAAGCCTATGGCGGTTACACGATTCTACAAGTCTCACCTAGCAGCCTGCAAGCTGAGTGCCAGGCCAGCACACCTAATGGGAATCAACTTGTACTAGCTGAGCTTCCAGGATGCAGCAAGGGGTGAGGGTGGTACAAGTCAAGCCTTTGCTAGGAATAAACCTAGTCCTGCATGCTGAGGAGAGGGGCAGGGGTAGTAGGGGCATAGATGGCTCAGCCAGAGGACTCACCCGATGTCATCTCGGTAGACCCGGGAGATGAGCACCTCCCCCTTGTGATTATAGATGAATAACCCTCCAATCATGGCGGCAGCTCAGTCTCCACAGTCCATTGCTCTTAGAACAGGCCTAGGACAGGAAGGGACAGGGTAAAGGAAGGTCTAAGAACCCCTGCAACATTCCCTGTAGGGTGGTGCAGGTCACTGGTGGGGCTTTTTTCCTGACTCAATCCTTCAGCAAGTGACCCTGCAGCCCTTCCAGGCATGCCCCTCCCTTCAGCCAGTCTCCAGTTCCTGTTTATTCCACATTGGAAGGACAAAAAAGGCTGCGAGGGACTTGGGCCTAGGATTCTAGGCCATTTTGACCCTCCCTTTTCTGGGGCTGAGCCCAGACGGTGGCCCCCTCCCCCTCTTCACATCACTGAGCTCAGAGAGGCTCCTTTTTGGCCCCCTCCTGTGCAGATTCTCTTTCAGGCTCCAGTTAGTGAGTCACTGCGGCTGGAGGAATGGCGGTAGGAATTACTCCAGCTGGTTCAGGCATGGGGCCCCCAGGCACAGCCTTAGGAGCACTCAGGATCTACTACCCTTCTAAGAAGGCAGCAGGGCCAGAACTGCCTGCTCTCTAATTCCACAGGCTTACACATTCCAGGAAAGGGTGTGCAGGGTGAGGGAGGAAGAAAGAAGGGAGGCTTCAGGCCCTGACATGGACCTAAGTGTGTGGCCCCAACTTCTCCCAGGCAGTCAGATAAGCAGGCAAAAGAGCCCCCGCCCTGACAGACAGACTATACTTCAGTGACCCAAGCTTTGCTTACTACAGTTATTTTCAAAATGGGAGGTTCCCTCTTAAATCCAGGGGATGGGTTGGAGGTTGATTTTTCCATCTGAATTTCTGTTATTCAGACCCACCAATTAACTCACTTCTAGTCTGAGTGCCCATAAGAAAGGGGCAAGGATGTCAGATATTCTTGAATTACCCAAATTATTTGGGTCAAACTAATTTAGACAGTTTGAGAGGAGAAAAAGAGTTAATTTGGTTCTAGATTTCCTAGATTAGCCCTGGTATTAATTTCATAGGGGAGAGTTTAGCAGGCTTTTCTAAACTGGAAAATAGACTTTTACTGTGGCCATCAAGGTCTACCAGGCTAGTGAGCGGTCTCTCAGGGTGGTGGACACATCCCAACCCTTAGTCCCAAAGAAGCTGGAAAAGGAAATGCAAAATGGAGGGAGAGGCCTCGGCAAAGAACGAAGTTCACAGGTATCAAGTGGTAGGTAGCTCCAGGGCACCAGAGCAGCAGAGGTGGGGCCCAGGACAGGAATGGAATATTTAGCCAAGGGAAAAGACCAGCAGCCACAGCCAGGCGGCATACTCAGGTGAACCCATACAGCGGGAAGTAGAGCTACGAAGGCGCCTAGAGGAAAGAGTTTCTAGTCTGGAAAAGGTGGGGCTGAGGAGGAAAACCCGGTATGGACAGACTGACAACAGTGAATAAAAGAAAGCTGGGGAGAGGGAGTCTGCTCTGCGGTTTCGGTGCAGAGGCGTAAGAGGGTGGTGGGCTTTCCGCCCCGTGGACGGGGACCGCCGCGGGAAAAGATGGTGCCGCGGGGTGCGGGCTGTGTCAGAGGACTGAGACCCTGGGAGGAGGGGGTGCCGGCGCTGGGAGACTTGTCACAGTTCACGGAGGCGGATCGGGGGGTGTCACTGTCCTAGGAGATGGGAGAAACGTCCTTGCGCCGAGAGGAGGAGGCGCCGAGGGATAGAAGGTTTGTCACGATCTTGGGGAGGGGGGAGCCGCGCGGTGTCCTTGCTCTGGGAAGATTCTAGTGCTTCTCCCTCTCCCATGAAGCGCCAGGCGGGTCAGGTGGACGCTCCCTGGCCGTCCCGCAACCGCGCCCGGGGCGCCAGAGTCTCGCCGTCAGCTCCCTCCCGGATCCGAGGGCTGAGGCCACTCCTGGGTGTGGGCAGCTTTCCGCGTAGCGCCGTGCAGGCAAGGGCAAAGCTGGGCGGCTGGACAGGCGACCCGCGGCGCTTTTCCCGACCCCTCAAAGCCAGATCCCGCTCTCACCTGGTGTCTGCGGCCCCCCGCTCGGCCGGCCCGGCCACTCCAGCGATCCCAAGATGTCCGCCCGCCCCCTGCTCGCCAGCCCGCTGCCTCGGCTTTCACCGCAGTGCCGCGGCCCCGCCCCGACCTCTGCTGCGCGTGCGCGTTCGTCCTCTGCCAAGACTACAAGTCCCGTCAGACCCCTCGGCCTTCTCGCTTAAGTTGTAAGCGGTCTAGGTTTAGGAAAACTACAACTACCGACAGCCTTCGGGAACGCTCCCCGCCCTTTGGGTAGGCGTAGCCTTTATTCCATCCTGTCCGAAATACATATCCCCGCGTACGCCGCCCCGCCCACCCCATTTTCCCCACTGGGCATTCTGGGAATTGTAGTCTCTGCTTTTACCCCTGTTTTGGAGCGGCTTAGAGGATTAATGCCGCTTGATTGAAGCCCATCTGTTAAGCATTCTATTGTAGGCCTTTTCAGTTTCCGGAGTCCGAGGACTGGCAGTCCTTACTTTACACACAAACATACGACTTGGCTGTAAAGAGTGGGTGCTGAAGTTTACCGCTTTCCAATAGGCAATAGAATCTGATTTCCTAAGTTTTTTCATCATTTATTGTTCCAATAACGTACCTTTTTCCAGGAATCAAGGCCCGCAAGGAGAGTGGGGGCAAATACTTGGAAGAAACAAGCTGAAGCTTTTCACGGATAAGTCTATGTTCTATCTCAGCTATGTCTATATGATTGAACTCCTCAAGACCAGGACCTGTATGCCTTCTAGTTACAGAAATATATATTGCTCAGAGATTTGGTGAGTTGACTTCAACTGGACATGGGATTTGAAATCCTCTCTTTAATGGACAGTTAATCTTCACATCCAAGCTGAGAGGGGACAGAGCCAATCCTCAAACAGGAAATGCCTGCCTGGACTTTGCAGGACCTGACTGAAATCTGCTGGCTCTTCTTCATCTGACAGAGATGGCATCCTGCCTTCCCTGGGCAGGGGTGAGCCTGTCCTAGGAGGAAGGAAGGGCAAGAAAAGATAAACCTGGTCGCAAACCCTACCATCCCTAGCATCCTCCTGCCGGAAGCCAGAATGTGGCAGGATGATCTGGCCTCCCTCAAACCATAGTCACAGCCTGATATCACCAAATAAGTAAATACAGGCACTTCTGAAGTTTGAACCAGCACTCAAGGCTTCTGTCCCACCTTTCCAAAAGCTTTATCTTCCACACATATCTCTTAAACTCCTGCCAACTCAGTCAATAATAGTAACAATAACAACAGTAATAATAATAGCTACCATTTATTGAGCACCTACTCTACTACGTGCCTGGCACTGTGCTAGGCACTTTTCGTACAATATCTAATTTAAATCCTCACAACAACCCTGTGAGGTAGGTATTATTATCGTCATTTTACATATGAGGGAACTGAGGCTCAGAAAGATTAAATGATTCTCCTAGAAGGACATGACTGAAAAGTAGTAGAGCTGGTATTCAAACCCAGAACAATCTGACTTCAAATCCCATACTCAGTGCACTAAAGTAGAGGCAGAGGGGAAAGGAAGGGCCAAATTCAATAGAGATTGCTGGAATAGAATGGATATGATATGCTGACTGGTAAAATATGGGATGAAGGAATTATAGCCCATAAATGTTGTAGATTATGAGCTTTTGTAGATGTGGTAAAGATAACCAGGATGGAATTCAAGAACATACTTGGTGGGGAAGATGATGACTTGAGTCCACATGGATATGTCCATGGAGATGTCCAGTGGGTAATAAGAATACAGATCTAAAGTTTAGTGGGGAAGTTGGGGCTGGACAGATATGGGAACCACCAGCATATCAATGGCAATTGAGGACAGGAAGATCAATGACCATTTTGGGAATAAGTAGAAAGGAAAGAGAAACAGACCAAAGAAGGAACTTGGGGGGGGGGGGGCACCGACACTAAAGGCCTGTGTAGTAGTGGAGGAATTCTCAAGAGAGTTGAACAAGGCAGAGTCAGAGAGGGAAGAGAAGTACAGGAGACAGCCCTGTAGTGTGGCTAGAGGAAGCCATAGCCCTGGATAGGAGCAAACCCAGAGCTCCCAGAGGGCAGGGAAGACTGAGCACACTTCCAGCACAGCCCTCTGTTCACCAAAACCATAGGAAGTATTTGTTCAATGAATGAATGCCAAAACGCTCCTACCTTGGTTTGCCCCAAAGCCTGGCACGAAGGACTTCACCTCACTCTTGACATCCCAACCTAGGTGAGTGTAGGTGAGCCAGGAGATTTTATGGCAGAGACTTAAAAAGAAGTTATGATTTGTTTAAAGGAGAGACTAAAGTAATACAAGAAAACTTGGCACTGTCTAGAAGTCCCAAAAGTTCCCCTGTCCAACTTCAACTGTCCCATGTGTTCCTGTGTCCTTGCTCTGGGGTCATGGTTAATGTGGAAACAAGGAAGGGTGTGTGTATAGTGGGGGGAGAATGGTAGTGGTGAGAATGGCCTTTGTCAGTTGCTTGGGGAGTCCTCTGCTGAGACCACTCTTAGAACCAGCTTATGGGCCTTATCCAGGTAGGACGATGATAGGACGAGTGTGGGAAGCTTTAGAACTATGACGAGGGGAGAGGGAAGTCAGGGAACCGGCCCCACCACCTGGGAAAGGACTGGAAAAGAGGGGTTCAGTCCTCTGAGCAGGGACCAGCCCTGAGATTAAGTAAACTTGTATAGCCACCTTGTGCAGTGTGTGTGTAGGAAAGAGAGAGAAAGAGAAGTAGAGAGAATGAGAGAGAACACTCACTTTGGAAAGGTGATTGGTGAGAGGCTGGGGCCCTCCCAAAGAAGCCTAGTGACTCAATAGGCTGAAAGTGTGGGTGTGGGGGCTGGACATCCTTGGGGAGCCCTGAGGGGCTGTTGAAGTAGGGCTCCTGGTCTCCTCGGAGGCCCTCACTGTCGACTCACAGAAAGTCAAACAGCCCGAAATTCTTGGCTGCTCCAGGCCCAGGGAAAATTGGGGAAGGAAAAAACAAAGAAAAGAAATATTTCAGGCCCAGAGGTGAGACGAGCCTGTTTGTTAGTAATGTTAGGAGTCTGAAGGAGCCAGCACGCAGGCCAGGCATGGCGGGGAATGGAGGGAAATTGAGAAGAGATGCTTGCTGGAATGTAATAGCAGCTCAAGCAACTGAGGGACCCTCTGGGCTTCTGGTCAGGGCTGAGCACAGGCAGAGACAGCATGGGTGGTTACTGGAGGTGACTATAGCTCTAGAGTGCAGGGCTGAGGCAGCAGGAGGGGAAAAGTTAGGGGGAGCAGATGAAGTGAAAATTTTTTTTTTTGTGGTAGTTGGGTGGCAGCATTCTGGGGCAAAGTCAAGAGATTTGCACACATGCTTGAGAAGGTGGGTTAACAGGGAGCTGGTGTAGCTGAATGAATGGTGAAAAGGACCTGAGGGGAAAAAGGAAAGAATGGGGTGGGGTGAGCAGGGATCCCGGGACTCTGCTGGGGTCAGCTCGTAAAGTGTGTGTGGAGGGTAAGGTGTGAACAGCAGCAACAGCAAGTCTGATCACCTGCAGGCCAGAGAAATGAAGTATCTTGGGAAGTCCGGTCTAGAGGTTAGTGGGTAGGGGGCAGAAGCCGGGCCAAAGGCAGGTTAGGGGCTGCAGAGCCAATTGGTGGGTACACTCTGCCCTCCCAGCACCCCACAAGCAGTTAGGGTGTCTGGATTTAGTTCCGTTTATTTCCCTTTCAGGTACCAAAGTAAAAAAGATGGACGGATGGAGAGAGGGACGCAGCTGGCAGGGTGGGAAAGGCTGGCAGTGGGTGAGGGGCCCTGCTCACATCACATCCACAAAGAACTCACTGGGGTTTCCCATGGCCATGCGGAAGGACTGTCTGCTGGCGGTCAGTTCTGGGGGCACTGAGGCCAGGTCGCGGCCCGGGGGGGCCCCTGGGGGCCCCAGGGCTGCGGGCGGTGGGGGCATCATCAGCATTGGGGGGCCGTAGAGTGGGGGCACACCAGGAGGCCCATAGCTTGGGTGCGTGTGGTGGCTGCGCAGGCTGCTGGCCAGCGAGTGGTGGCTGCGGTGGCTGTGCTCACTGGCTGCCGGGCCCGAGCGCTCGCTAGGAGCCCGTTCCCGCGGTCCCCGCAGGCTGCTGCGTGTTGTGTGGTCTGACTCGCTGCCACTGCCACCCGACTTCGAGTCCCCAGCCTTCGGGTCCTTCTCTTTCCGCCGGTCGCTGCCACTGCGGTTGGAGCCGCTGCTCCGGCTGCCTGCAGGGGCCGGGTAGGGATGCTGAAATCCTGTAGAGCAAGCTGGGAGCCCGTCTGCAGCTCCCTTCCACACCCCCTCTGCCTTACCTTCACTGTGCTGGCTGCTGGCACTGCCCCCGCCGTAGCTGTATCCCAGCTCTGGGAAGCCAGGGTGGGGGTTGTAAGGGTGGGGAGGTGGTGGATACTGGTAAGGGAAAGCCATGGGCCAAGGAGCAGCCCCGGGGTGTGGCAAAGGGGCCAGTGTGTCCTGGTCAGAGGCACCACTTGAGCCATCGTGGTCGTGGAGGGACAAGTTGGCCATGTCTGTGGAGGCAAGGGGAAGGCCTGTGAGTTGGGTCTATCCCTTGCCCCTAAACATCTTGATTAGGAGAGAAGGGGTCCCAGCCTAGGTTGGGTGGATTGGCTTTGGATAACTGCCCAACAGCAGTGGAATTTCTGATCTGAATGGGAGGAGGGAGCTGCTAGATCTCATGTCTCCTCTGGACCCTTCTGCCACCTGCTGGGGGCATGGGGTGGGAGACCTGGCAGAGACAATCCCAGGGAAAACCCTCCTCAGGAGTGTCCTGAGTCACTATTTCAGATGCTCAGTGCCAAATTCTGACACCCATCTTCCAATCCCTTGGAGCCCCCCTACCAAGTTTCTGGCAGATTGTCCTCTGCTCAGTGGACTGGAAGAAGGAGTAAAACTATTTGGCCATTTTCTCTTCTCTGGAGGTAAGAAGTTGGGGGAATATGGAAGGCTGAGAATCTAGAGAGAAACCAGATATTGCATACCTACCATCCCTGAGGCACGATACAAAACACTTTATCTCATGCAAAGGCTATGGCCACCTTATTAGGAAGGTATTGTTTATATTTTTCCAGAGGAGAAAAGTAAAGGCTATATATAGGTCAACTCAACCTATAGCCAGGAGAGAGAAGCTAAGAGTTGCTTCTCCTTACCTTTCCAGATGAGGTCATGAGTTGGGAATAGGGGGCAGTTTGGGGGAAATTTAGATGAAATGTTGACCCTCTCCTCCCCTCCCCTCCCCCCACCCCAGTGCCACTGTCTAGGATGAAAAGAAATACCCATTAAAATCCTTTCAGAGCCTCCCTACATAGTGATCCTCAGGGAAGGCCCTGGGTACTGCTGGAGAGTGTGGGAATACAATTGGAAAGGGCCAGTTAGATGTGCCCTGCACCCTCCTCCCAGCTGAGCCTGGCTCTACACAGCATCTGTCTCACTGGATTAACATCACTTATTTCATGACTCTGGCTCCTCTAGTATACTGCGCACTCTTTAAGGACAAAGCTGCCCCAACTAATGTTAGAACTACCTTGAAGGGGGGAAAAGGGGTTTCCACCCCTTGTTCACACCTCATCAGTACCAGGTCCCAAGCTCCTAGAGAGCTGTACCTGCCTTGGGGGTCAGCTGTGGAATACAGATGTGCCCTTTCCTTCAAGCCCGGAGGTGAACCAGTCCAGCTTTCCAGGGCAGAAGAGGTGAGAAGAGAGGGCTCTGAGGGGGGGGTTGAGACAAATGGTACAGTCTACCAGCCAAGCCATCAAGATGTTAAGTGGCTGGCAAACCTGTGGAGGAGGTGGGGCCGGGGGGGAAGCAGGGGCCTGCTTTGGCTTCTGCCCAAATACCTGGTAACTATTTTAATCTCTAGGCTGTCACCCTGAGGGGAGTGGCTTTATGTGCTTCTGGGGCTACCCAGGCCCAGCTCTTTCTTTTGATCTTGCCACACTTGCACGATGAGGACACCTTGGCTACTGACCAGATAAAGGCATTTCTGTCAGCACCACCCCTCCATCCCCACCCCCATCCGGAGCTGTGCCCTGGTGGCCTTGGTCCGCGGGTGAGAGAACCAGGAGGCTCCAGGGAAGAAATGTCTCTTAAGCAAAAGCCATAACTGTTCTTAGAAGTACATATATCTCACAAGATTTGAGGCCAGGGCTGACTTCTGCTAACAATGATAATAATAATCCTATCTCATAGAATCTAAGAAGGCTCTGATTGTAAGATGGCACTCGAATTTCAGAGATATTAAAATGTGAAAAAATATGTATCCTTGAGCCAGTTAAATATACAAACAATGGCCAGCTTTTAGAGAGCACTTATTATGGGCCAAACACTGTGCTAAGAGCATTTTATATCTTATATCATCCTCAAAACAGTCCTATGAAGTAAGTTCTACTGTTACTTCTATCTTACACATAAAGAACTTGAGACATTGAGATATTGTGTTGCTTGCCTGGGTTCACACACTTAGAACTAATCCCAAAATCTTATGCATCTATCACTACTCCACGAGGCCATGATGAAACTGCTGAGCACCAGGGACCCCACCCTTCAATTAGTGTGCTATGCAGGAGAGCCATTCTAGTCCCTAGAACCCAATCTGAAACATTCCAAGAGTTAGCTTTGGGAGTCAAGCCAGATATATCTGCTCTGAGGTGGAGAGAAGACTCCCTCAGAGCAGATATAGCTGCTGGCAGTGGGCCTCATCTCCCTGTTCTGAGCAATGAGGATGTGACACCCCCAGGCTGTCCTCAGGTTCAGAAGGAGAAGGGAGGATCCCTGCAGACCGTTCTTGCTCAGTAAAACCACGTGGGCCTTGTACTCTTTCAGGATCAAGTCCAAACCCCTTGGTACAGCTTGCAGAGTTCTCTGCAACCTGGCCCTGACAGGTCCATCAGCTTCATCCCATGGCACACCCACCCTCAGGGATTTGAGGAAACTGCTCTTGGGGTCTAGGTCCTGGCCTGGAAAAACCTGCTGGATGCTTGGAGGCTTAGCAGGGGCCAAGGGTAGGAACTCTGGCCTTGCTGAGACAATGTCTCTGTAGCACCACACACCCAGCTGGTGAGAAGTAAAAGGGCTCCAGAACCATAAAGACCTGGATCCATGGCCTAGTTCCTCTGCTTCTTGTTGTGAGACCTAGGATGGACTATTTAACATCTACAATCTCAGTTTGCTCACCTAAAAACAGGGCTAGTAACCATCGTCCCCCATCCCTCACATTGGGACTCCCCTCCCCCTGTAGAGGGGAAGGAACTTGTGAAGATTGAGAGGTGATGCTTTACAAACAACCTGTATGTTGCCAGGCACAAGGCAGATGCTTAGAAAATGCCAGCCCCGAGAGGGAGACACAGGCAGGTGCTTAGAAAATGCCAGCCCCGAGAGGGAGACACAAGGCAGGTCTTAGAAAATGCCAGCCCCGAGAGGGAGACACAAGGCAGGTCTTATGTCTTCTCTTCAGGCTGGACTGGCTTCTGCCCTGCTTGAAGAATTCTCAGGCCAAGACCTGAGCCACTATTTCTGCTGCTCCCTGAAGTCTGCTGCCACATCCCTGGGTACCTCCCCACTCCCAGCAAAGAGATAGGGCAAAGAGATGGAGAAGGCACATACTGCCACAGAGGTCGCCGAAGATGTAGTAGCACTGCTCAGAGAAGGTGATCTTGTTGACGGTGTGGCGAATGAAGCCAGCTTTCAGCAGGTTGCTGGCATACTTGCGGGCCTCCCGCCGGTCCGTGAAGCCTTCCACATTGTGGTACAGCCAGTCCACCACATCTGAGCCTGGGGGCAAGGCTGCCACTTGAGAGGCCCATCTGACAGGCTCATCTGGCCTCACAGAAGCCATGAGGCTGGGACTGATTCCAGCTCAAAGGAGTGGTCCAGGGGGAGTCCTTGAACCCCAGCCTGCCCCATCCATCACTCCCCAACCCCACCCCCCATCCCACGAAGGGGCTACTCTCACCAATGAAAGCATTAGGGATGGTAATCTTGAGCCACATGCGATCACGGACCTCCAGCCCCGATTCAGGGGAGGCCATAGCTTTTACGATGGCGGCCATGTCACTGTGGATGGACAGGTGGAAGTCGTCTAGCCCTGGGGGTGGGAGGCACAATGGTGAAGTCGAAGGGGGCTTTAGAGCTGGGTAGTTAGGAGTTTGCATTCCAGCTCTACTACCCTACTTAGGGGACAATATTTGGCAAATTACTAACTTCTTAAACACTCAGTTTCCCCCTCTGTAAAAATGAGGATTTTAATATCTATATTACAAGGATTTTTGAAGAGAGAATTAAATAGTGTAAAGGAAGGTGCTTAGTGCAGTATATAAAATGTGTATGATGATGATAAAACAGCAGCCATTTATTGAGTGCTTACTTTATGCAACACACTGTGATTGATGCTTCATTTATATCCTCTCATTAAACCTCACAGGACCTGGTAAAGTGCATATTGTTAGTCCCATTTTCAAGAGGAAATTGAGGTTTCCTGGATGCTCCATATGAGTTCAGAAGCAAACACTGCTTGGTGAGGGTTGGGTGTCCAGTGGGGAAAGCTGCAGTGTGAGGTAACTGGAAAAAACTGAGTCCCCTTCCCAGTCCTTCTGCTGCTCAGGCAGGAGTCCCCATGTGTGCCCTCATCAGTCCCTCCCAGCTGGTCCTGCCTGCTGAGGACAGGGGTAACACTCACGCTCTGTGTCAGGGATGGAGCTGGTGATGGAGGAGCTGGTGGAGGTGATGGTGCTCAGGGAGGGGCTCATGCCATAGGCAGGGAAGGTGCCGGTCATGGCTGCAGTGTGGGAGACCCAGGCTGCAGGGTCAATGGGCCGAATGGGCTCACCTGCAAGGAGGACAGGAGTCACAGGCTGCCCAGCCTGCCCACTACTGGGCCCAACAGAGTGGGTGTGGGGCTTCAGGGTGACTAGAAGGAAGGAGAGACAAGGCTCACGTATGCCAGGCACCAGCTTTAGGGCCGGGTCCCCCATCCACTTACTCCTGGGCAGTGTGAAGCAACCACGTGGACTTGGGTCCCAGCACTTGGCTACAGTCAGGGTGATGGGCCTGAAAGCAAGGGTGTCTCTAGTGAGGGTAGGATGTGTAAAGGTAGGATGTGTGGAGGCCAGACCAAGCTCTTCGCCTGACAGCCAGAAATGACTGCCCCTCCTCTCCAATGCCCCAGGCTATGCATACCCTGGTTTGTGCACGATTTCTCGCAATACCCGGACTGCATCGTCGTTGCTCATGTTCTCAAAGTTGATCTCATTTACCTGAAAAAGAAGATGAGGAAGGGGAAAGCAGCTGGACTTGAGGGGTAGGGGACTGAACCTGTGGGTCAGGGTTCTTCCTCCCACCAAGGAGGGGTCTCTGAATTAGCCAGGTACAGATGGTGGACACCCCTCACCACTCCTCTCAACACCACACCCAGGGTGAGGTGGGTAGTGGTACCTGTAACAGCATATCTCCTGGCTCGATGCGTCCGTCAGCAGCCACGGCCCCACCTTTCATGATGGAACCAATGTAGATGCCTCCGTCACCACGCTCGTTGCTTTGGCCCACGATGGAGATGCCCAAGAAGTTATACTTTTCTAGAGTAAATAACAAGATCTTGAGAGGGGAGCAAGGGTCCTACCTGAATTCCAAGTCCCTTATTAGAAAAGGGGTGCAAAGGGTCTAGAACTGACATTTACTTAACCTGAATCAGGTACTGTGTCTAGTATGGTCAAATACGCTTTCATTTCGTCTTTACTGGCTGTGAGGTAGGGATGTTTAGTCCCATTTTACAGAGCAGGTAACTGAGGTTCAGAGAATTGAAGTGGCTTTTCTAAGCCATTAAGTGGCAGAGCCAAGATTCAAGTTCAGATGTAAATGTCAAAGTCAAGGTTCTTTCTGCCACATCTAGCAGTCTCCTAAGAGCACCTAGGACCGAAATCAGAGAGCAAAGATACAATGGTTGAAAGAGAGGAGGTGGAGTGTGTGTTAAAATTTTCAGAAATCACCACCTCCAGGAACCTTCCCCGATGCCAGTCTCTGCTTCCATGGCTCTCTGTGCTGTGGAATCTCTGTCATTGATTATGAGATACTGAAATGATCAGTTTGTATATCAGTTTATGTTAAGAGAGCTCCTTGAGGGCAGGGAACATATCTTGTGCCTCTCTGAACTCCTGGAGTCTGCCCAGCATTTGACATATAGCAGGTGCCCGAGAGTGGTGTTTCAACAGACTCACCCATGTTGAGAGTGACTGTGATGATGTTGAGTGACATGGTCGAGTCCGTGATGCTGCTGAAGGACGAGGACTGGAACAGACAGAGGCCCCGAGTAGCAGGTAGGGCTTGCAGGAACTCACTGCCCACCCAACTCCTCTTCAAGGTGAGCCCTCAGCACCCACCCTCTAAGGTTTTAGACACCGAACCAAAAAGAAAGAACCAAGAGAAGATGACACTCTGATCTTGCCTGGGCAGGGCTCACAGTCTGTCCCCACCGATCCTGAGCATTCTAGGCCCCGTACCCGTTCGATCCGTGAAACCTTCTGCTTCCGCCGACGCCGCTTATGTCTTCTCATCAGGCGTGAGGCACTGCTCTGCTCCGTGGAGCTGCTGAACCTGTAGGGCCCACAGTCGTTCCCCACCAGGCTGGCCTAGCCCTGCCCAGAGGCACTGCAGGGCCCAGGTTCCCAACTCAAAGCCCACATCCCTCCCAGGAGCCCTGCATCCTCAGGGTTTAGGGCTCCTCAGGGGTCACCTGCCCACAGTTCCCATGGAAGTAAAATCCTACCTGCTGGTGGAGTCATCCTCATCTGAATCAAAGAAGCTGGTGGTCTCCAACTCACTGCTCATAAGGGTGGACGAGCTGTCATAACCCCCTGGTTCTCGCCGCCGTTCCCCCTTTGTAGTTCCATTTATCCGGGTTGCTGAAGGGATGGAGGCAGCTGGAGTCACACAGTGCCTGATGCACAAGGGAAGGGAGGAAGGAGAGAGGGGCAGGCCAGGGGCTGCACTGGGGCTGGGCAAATCCAGATTCCAGGCAGTAAGGCAAAGAGGCAGATAGCTGAGTAGAAGCTGTACAGAAAGGGTAGGGGTGGAGAGGGCGTGGGTTCAGAGAAGACATACTGTGTTCTGGGCCGTCCCTCCGACGTGGCCGCTCTCGCTGGGCAGACACCAAGGAGTCCGTCTCTGTGTCATTGTCGAGGTTCTCCTGGCTGCCCCCACTAGCATGAGGGCTGCAGGGGAAAGAGGACTTGGTGTGCAGGGGGTGCAGGCTGGGGGCTCCCTCCCCCAGTCTTGGGTTGAGCCGATGTGGCCCTCTCCAACGAGCCTTCCACCCCAGAAGGCCACACTTACTGGAAGGATGGCGGCCGGGAGTCCCCAATGCCTCCTGTGCGCTCCATGGGTGGTGGCAGCTCTGATGGGTTGTCAGCACAGAATGGAGCTGGCTCTGGGTGCGAGCCCTCAGCTGACACCAGCTGAGGAGGAGAAAAAATGGGTGGGCAGTATGATATGGGGGCAGCAGGGAGAAGGGGGATAGTTGGCTTCTAGTAGGACATGAAGGGGTCACCTGAGGAGAATGAAAAGGGCAGGAATGTATAAGGGCAGCTGAGATGAGGAGCTAGGAGACATGGGATAGGGAAGTGGGGATGGGGTTGGACACAAGGATCAGTGCGCCAAGGCAGAGGTCAGCAGGTGTCAAAAGGGGGCCTGAGGCAGAGTCTCACAGGGCACAGGAGACATTTTTATCCCCACTGTGTGTGTTTCTGTCTTTCCCTCACCGATCCCCCACCCCTCATCACTATTATCACCCCTTTCACCAGGGCTACAGACTCTGGGGAGTGAGAAATGGTTCAGTTAGAAACTCAAATGAGATTTAGATATTGAAGTACAATACCGCCAGGGGCCCAGCTAGTCTCAGCAATGCCTTTCCTCCGTCCAGCCCACCGGAGGGGTGCAGTGGTGGGAGGGCTGGGGAAGGCTGCTTACCCAGGATACCACCCGGCCATTGAAGCAG
>PVIY010019528.1:19447-45762 GCA_004026745.1 Myrmecophaga tridactyla | reverse complement strand
CATACAGTTTTAATATACTTCTAATTAAACAAACAAGTCCAACAGGAAGTGAGGAGATTCTCCATTGAAACTCAGCTAACAGGGCCAAACAAAAGATCCTTTGCAATTGAGCAAGTTTACATGTGGTATAAGCATAACTCCAGGAACAAAAAGAATTAACTATAAAAGTGTTCTTTTTAAATAACTCAATTGCAATAGGTAAGTTTTTAGAAAAGTAAGAAATCTCTATCTTTTGTGTTGATGCAATCAATTGCATTCCTTTCCCTCATACAAAATGTATGTAGCAATTGGTTCAGGCAATCATTTAAATTTATTTTTTAAATCCCACAATAATAAATGCTTTATACTGACCTGACAGGGCACGGTTATAATAATCTCCAGAAAGGGTGAAGTGGGCATAGCCTTCAGGGTTAGTTCTCATATGCTGAAGAAAATTCAGACCTGCAATGAGAGTGAATCTTATTGTAGCAGTGGAGTAGGGGCAACCAAAGCTGGCTTTTGCAGATAAGTCATATTAACAAGGTGTCAGTGGTAGTGATAGCTAATATGGATGGTCTCAAATTAAAATGCATGCAATGTTGACATTTGTTCATCATAGATTTTTAAAATTAATTTTGATTTTTTAAAACATTGTATTAAAATATTAATAATATTGATTATTGAGTTTTGGGCGCCCCCTTAAAAGTTGGATCTGGGGCAAGTGCCTCGTTTGCCTCCCCCTAATCCCAGACCTGGCACCCAGGTATATCCAAACCCTGTAGAAACATAAAAAGTTATTTTATCCACATTTTTACCTGAGTATCTGAAAAGAAAGTAGCATTGTAAGGACACTCAAGTCCTGACAAATATTAGCTCCAAATTTCAAGATTACTACAGAAAAACAAGAATCTGTTCTCAGTAGGGGAAATGGTCAAAACTCCAGTTATTACTTTCAATCAAGTGCAGGGAAAAGGAAAACCTTCACAGTGTACAAAAGGTTGGATTAAAGCCCCCAAACCAAATTTTACTTGAAGAAGAGGCTGGCAAGACCAAAACAATGGAAAATTAAAAGCCAACACAGCAGTGAGATTTTCATTTTCTTCCCCAGAATCTTCCTCTAGCACTGCGGGGAAACATGCACCTTAGGGTGAAAAGGTCATGACCTTGGGCCCCATTCTCCTGAAGTTCACCTCCCAAGTTAACAGTTTCATTTCTACTACGGCTTGATGGAGAAAACTCTGAGGTAAGCTTTCTAACGAAACTGTTTCTTTAATTTTCAAGACATGAAGAGGGTTGAAGCATTATTCCCTGAACTTCTCTTTTAAATGCCTTTAGTAACAGCACCTACTACAATATTTAGAGTCATAAAAAGAAAAGCTAAAAATGGGGAGCTCAGGAATTATTTAGCTAGAGTTGTTAATATAACAGAAATTTCATCAATGAAATTTCTATTTTCCCAAGTTATGCTGAAGGGCAGGTATGGCAAATAAATACAGATTTCTTAAAAATGTACTTAATGAAGAACAGATGTATTATCTAAATTTCGTTCATACTACAAACTAGAGGAGAGTATGAGTAACATAAAAGATAGGCCCTAAATTATTCAGCAATCACTGAAAATATTCAAGAAGAAGCTGAGAATCAGGAAAATACTCACGGGAAAAAGTGAGCTCGGCAAGGGGAACGTCACAATCCATGCAATCATCGATAACACAGATGCACACGCTCTCGGCTTTAATCTCCACACCAGAGATCCACTGTGTAGCCCCAGTTCCCTGGGTGTCTCGGCTTTTAGAGGCCAGAGAAAGAGACTTCAGAGGCTCAGCATTCTTAAACAACCAACTTGCTGCCTTTTTCAATTGGCCTTCCAAGAAAATGAAAGGTGATCAGTTCAACCAGTTCTGATAGCTACTCTAGCAACTTATAGAGGAAAAGGAAAAACAAAGTTTATAGGATCCACTGGACAGCCCAAGAGAGCCTGGATTCCCAGATGTATTCCTAGATTAAAAAAAAAAAAAAAAAAAAGCACAGTAGGGAATTTTGCTTTTAAGCGAATAGAACAAAACGTTCTTCATTGTGTACCTTCCACACAAGTGTCCAGTACCTTTCATGATCTGGCTCAAATGCCTCCAGAAGACCATCTCCCCTGTATTATGACATCTGTTGGAGGAGAGGAGAGGGAGTAGAGGGACCAAAGTCTAGGTGCCACTTTGTAGTTATTCAGTCTTCACTGACGTAGTTCTGCATATGCTGATGTGCTGCTTTGTAACTATCTCAAATTTCTTTAACATTTGTTACTGAGCCAGTAACCCATAGGTAATGGGGACAGAAGGCCTATCCCTCTGGGCCATGAGGATTCAAGAAGAAAACACAAGGCTAGGTACAGAGGAGCTCAATGAATGGTCCTTATTACCAGTATCACCACCACTGCCCAAAGCACCAGTAATAATGGTTAACATTTATCAAGCACTTCCTGTTTGCCAGGCCCTCTACTTAAATACTTTGCATATGGTGACCTATGTGCATCAAATCTCTGAGAGAGAACCTCTTATGTTCATGTTACAAAAAGGGAGACCTGGCACAGAGATGCTAAGCAAATTGCCCAAAGTCACTACACAGTAAGTAGCTAGAAAGTGGCAGAATAAGGATGTGAAGCTAGGCAGTCAGCTTCAGCATGCACATTCTTATCCACTATAAAATACTGTTGGCTCATCATTACCCCTGGCCACATGAAGGGTTTGAAGTCCACTCTAGCTCTCTAAGTCAGCTTGGGGGATTGGGAGGAAATGGGGAGGAAACATATTGCCAGGAAAAAAAAAAATGAATGAGGGAAGCCCTAATTTAAGTTACCTTGACACACCAAAAGAGCTTTGCGACAATCATCCATACTGAATCCCAGCTCCTGCAGTCTAGCCAGTTGTAACTCTAGAAAAAAAATTGTATCAAATTTTTATAAATAATTTTACGTATATTAGCCCACAGACTATTTTGATAATAAGAAATTCAGAAACTGGTGACTAAAACACTTTTTTTTTAATTGCTAAAAGCACATTTTTATAACTGTTCTATTAACTGTAACCCATTGTTTAACTTAGGGTTCACTGTCTGTGATTCCATCACTCCCCATAGGATACACTGTACATCTGAAGACTTAACTCTCCATTCCCTATCCCAACACTATCCCCTGGTAACCTACATTCTAGATTCTGATCTTATGAATTTATTCATTCTAATTGTTTCAAATTGTTGAGATTATGCAATATTTGTCTTTTTGGGTCTCACTTTTATCACGCTTCAAGCTTCATCCATGCTGTCGCATGTACCAGGGACTTCATTCCTTCATACAACCAAATAATATCCCATTGTATATAGATATATTTTATTTATCCATTCATCAGTTGATGGACACTTGGGTTGCTTCCATCCTTCGGCAATTGTAATAATGCCACTATGAACACAGATGCAAATATCTGTTCAAGTCCCTGCTTTCAATTCTTTTGGCTATATACCAAATTAAAACATTTCTTTTGTCTACGCAAAAATGGGCTCCTAACTGGAGACTCGTTTAAGCGTACCCTGATATTAAGCCTTTTCCCTATATTGACAGTATTTTAAAAAGCTTAAAACTAAAACAGTATTATTCACATAACTTTGGAAGAAATCTCTCAAAGTTTAAAACTAAACCTTAGCATTATCTTTGGATATAGCTATGGAAGAAACTGTAAGAGAGAAAAGAATATAAGCTAAAGGAGTTGATATAGGGTGTTTTCTGTTTGCTTTTACATTTAAAGAAAAATAGAGTCATACAAATAACCTACAATTACTAAATGACATACAGTTATACTCTGAACAATTCGAGCAAAAAAACCTCTAAAAGTTAAAAAGAAGGAGAATTATTAGGAAGACTGAGTGCATTTTATAGTTAAATACTTACCCAAGATGGGATCCACGGTATGTCTTGTCCCTTCTCTGATTTCCTCACTGACACAAGATGAACCAGGAAGGTAACTGCTAACAGAGTCTGTCTCCAAGGCCGCTGAGTCTGGCAGAGCAGCGTTAGCTTGCTCTGGGATGGATTTTGCAATGGCAAGAAACAGCTGAACATCATTATAAGAGAGTCTGATATCCAGGGCTTGTAAATGAATCTAACAAAATAAAAGAGGTGGTAATTTCTTAAAGTTGTATTTAGTGTTTTCCACACCTCTTAAAACACGATTCCTATTTGAAGTTCTAATTCTGTAAGTCCAGCAGACACTATACCAAATTTCTCATTCAGAAGATTGCAAAGATCTTGAAACTAAGCACCAATAACTATAAGAAAAGATGCCTCAGCTATAAGGTTGGATGGTCCTCAAACTGCCCCATATTAAAAATTCTAAGCTAGGAAAATTACTAGAGCAAGTAATATTTCAGTAGGATGATTTTCATACAAGTATATTAATTATTAAAGCAGAGAATGAGCAAAATGATCCTGGAGAAGGCAAAGCCACCTATTAGCAACATTTTGTTCATCTATTTTGCTCTGATCCATTTAATTTTTTAAATCTCTGAAACAATCTAACCAACAAACTCACCTCTTTTTATTCAAACAAAAGCGTGAGTCAAGTTTCTCACCAATATTCCCTGAAGTCCAATCTTCCTCAGTGATTAGCAATATAGCTACTGTTGGTAAAGGTAGAACAGACATCAACACTAAGCCACTTTAAAAATGGTGATTCTGTGTTTGAATGTCTGCCGTATTTACTTTTTTTTTCCTGTGAGGTGCTCCTAAAATAACCATAATAGCTTTTCTCCATCTTCCAATATTCTGTGGTTCAGCTGAATTAATTATTCCACCTCTAGCAAAGAAATAAAACACCAAATCCCTAAGCCCTCCTTGGCTGACTTCACCTTCCCTTGCCTCACCTTTCATTCTCCTTACTTCCCCACATGCCCTTGGTTCTCGTCAGACCTAACCCTGTTTCATGAATGTTTTCTTCCCAGGTCTTTTATCTGCCATAAGAACATGAGATCCTCTAGAGCAGAGACAATGTCATATTTCTTTTGAAGTTGAGAAAGTAACTAAAATGCTGACAGACTCAGCATAAATAAGTATTATCTGCACAGGAAAGTTTGTGTGGGTGCATCAGTGTGTTACATTGTTTTTCCATCATTACCTCTAAGATAGGTGGAAAATCTTCACTGTTGAATGCATCCATCAATCCTGAACTATTCTGATAAGAAGAATTTCCCACCAGCTCCACCTGTATTTGTACTGGATCAACAATTGAAAGAGCTGTATCATACTCATTCCCTAGTCGACATGAAAACACCTAGAGGATGAAATAAAACATGGCCAAGAATTAATGTCTGATTCAGGAAGAATCAGTAGGGAAAAAAAACTATCTCCTAAGCAATCAGCCCTGTGTTATCCTAAGACCCACCACAATTGCTCAAATCAACACTGCAAAGAGCAAGGCTGGTGCTCTCAAATGCTGCCAAGAGCGGTTCACCAGAACAAAAATGTAGTTTAACCACGGGTATCAAATTCAAGCCTCTAAAATCTCACATCCTTCGACCCAACTACCCTACTTCTAAAAAAAGCCTACAGAAATCATGTAAAATATGGAAAAATTCACTGAGCCATTATTTAATAGCAAAAAAAACAAAAAAAGGAGGAATGAAGATTATTATCCTATTATTCAATGGACTATTTTCCAGCCACTTAAAAATGACAATTAAAAAGATCACAGGGAATGTAGGAAGATAGTTAAAACAGATTATGTGAAAATGCAGCCTGAATAAAACAATATTATGCTATGACTTTCTTTTAAGGAGAGAAATATGTCAAAATATCAACAGAGATTACATATGGTAAGAAAGGTGATTTTTTTTCCCCTTCCTTTCACCAATTTTAGGTATATAGTTATTATTATATAACTAAAAGCAAATACATTAGTTGTTGAAACTGAGAGGCAGATACACAGGGCTTCATTATACTGTTGCATTTACTTTGTATATGTTTGAAATTTTCTGCTATAAAAAGTGAAAAAATAAGCCTAGTTACTGAGAGAGGGAAGGGAAGAAGGAGGGAGTAAGGAAAGACTCCTATTCTAGGACCAAACTATTCTGTGTGCTCAAGAAGAGCACAGAGGAAAGAAGAGAGCATTCATCACAATCTCCCTTTGCCCCGTTTTTGGCATGTTCTACCACTACTGAAAAACATGTGACACCAAGGTTCTTTGCTATTCTCAAAACTAGCTCATTATGCTCTCTTTTATAAATTCTCCTCCAATGATGTATTTAAGAAGTCTTAAAATGCAGATTCAATCGTGCTGCCTAAAGAACAAGACTGAAAGGAGTTTCCAGGAATTTCAAATATTTTGCCATGCAGTTTTTCTAAGACTTTGGAGCAGAAAAGTTTCATTTTCTTTTTTCCTTCAGGGGCTTTTGCTATACAAAACCCAATTGTACCTGACAGGTCATTAATCAATCACCAAGATCTTTTATTCAAAGCTGGTATTGTGGTGTCTTGGAGAACAGATGAATTGCAATTTTATGATCAACACACACCATCCCAGCATGCAAATCCTTCCTTGTTAACTAGTTGTTTTTTTCTTTTTTACATGAGAGAAACAAATGGTCAAAAAATGATATTCTACATGTTTTTTCCCTCTATATCTGACTCCTTCCCCACCAAAAAAAAAGTATGATTTGCTGCTGGCAGTCCAAGTAAGTTTTATTCAACCTCTGAGTAACACCACTGGAAAGAATAGGGTGTGAGAAGTTCGATCGTAAGGGGAAAGGAAATGAGTAGCTCCGAGGTAGCCCTGACCAAATACTCCAAATACTGTAACAGAAGGAATGTTAGCTGTGATCAGTGAATGAGAACATTTGATAAAGACAATAATCTATCTCATTTCCTCTTATGTCTCCACAATCCATGCCTTAAAAGAAGGCAGATTTTGGGCAGGCCACAGCGGCTCAGCAGGCCAGAGTGCTCGCCTACCATGCCAGAGACCCAGGTTTGATTCCCGGTGCCTGCCCATGTAAAAAAAAAAAAAAAGCCAGATTTTACAATATGACTATGTGATTGTAAAAACTTTGTGTCTGATGCTCCTTTTATCCAGGGTATGGACAAATGAATAAAAAAAATGGAAAAAAATAAATAATAATGGGGGGATAAGCTGTAAAATAAATCAGGTAGATTGAAATACTAATGGTCAATGAGAGGGAGGGTTAAGGGGTATGAAATATATAACTTTTTTCTTTTATCTTTTTATTTCTTTTTCTGGAATGATGCAATAGTTCTAAAAATGATCATGGTGATGAAGACACATGGTAATGATACTGTGAGCCACTGAGTGTACACCATATATGGACTGTATATGTGTGAAGATCTCTCAATAAAAATATTAAGGAGAAAAAAAAGAGTACATGTGAGAGGGCTAAGTGCTCAACAAGCCTCAGCCTATTCTTTTCCTCAAATGTAAACCAGCCTCTTTCCATTTTGATGATCTGTACAAGTTCATGATTTTAAATTATAAAGTGGAAAAAATCAGGATAAGAAGGAAGGCAGGGAGGACTTTGGGGAAGACGGTCGACTAGAGAAGCTCGAGATTAGCCCTGCTCCACAGAAAAGTTAGAGAAGGGACAGACTCTGTTGACCAAATAAAAAACATACTAGAGGCACACAACACCAGATTTGAAGAGACAGAACAAAGAATAAGTGATACAGAGGACAGGAAAATTGATGTCAAAGACTCAAAACAGCAAATGGCATAAAAAAATGGAAAAAAATTGAATGGGAACTCAGGGAAATGATAGACAAAGCACACAAATGTAAGAATTACTGGTGTGCCAGAAGGAGACAAGAGGAATAAAGGGCTAGGAAAAGTAGCTGAGGATATAATGGGGGAAAACTTCCCAACCCTCATAAAGGACATAAATACACAAGTTAAAGAAGCCCAAAGAACTCCAAGCAGAATAAATTCAAATAGGTCTTCCCCAAGTCTGTCAAATGTTAAAGAGAACTAGAAAATCCTGAAAGTGGTAAGAAAAAAACAATCTATTACATACAAGGGAAATCAAATAAGACTGCGTTCAGACTACTCAACTAACATCCCGTAGGTGAGATGACAATGGTATAATATATTCAAGATCCTGAAAAAGAAAGACTTCCAGCCAAGAATTCTATATCCAGTCAAACTTTCCTTCAAAACTGAGGGAGAGATTAAAGTTTCCACAGACAAATAAATCCTGAAAGAATTTGTCAACAAGAGCGTGGCCCTACAAGAAATACCAAAAGAGGTTCTGCCGGCTTAAAAAAAAGACAGGGGAGGGAGATCTGGAATAGAGCACAGAATTGAAGAGTACCACTAAGGGTAATTTAAAGAATACAAAGAGAAAGAGGGAAAAGAATATACAGATATGACAAATAAAATAAAAAAGATAAGATGGTGAAATTAAGAAACGCCTTTTCAGTAATAACTTTGAACGTTAATGGACTAAATTTACCAATTAAAAGATACAGATTGGCAGAATGGATTAAGAAACACAATTCAGCTATACACTGCTTACAAGAGACTCATCTTAGACACCAGGATACAAATAGATTGAAAAGTGAAAGGATGGAAAAAGATTTTCCACACAAGTTATAACCAAAAGAAAGCAGGAGTAGCTATAGTAACATCAGACAAAATAGACTTTAAAGACATCATAACAGACAAAGAAGACTGCTACAAAAAGGAACAATGTCGTGAGGCATGCAACGATGCGAATGAACACGTGGGACATTTGGTGAGACAAAATAAGCCAGAAACAAAAAAACAACAATGTTATGGTTACCTTTAGAAAATGCTTATAAGAAAACAGGGCCTAGATTGTAAGCTTTTAGAGCAGACACATTAAGTCCAGAGTGGTAATTATTATTTCTGGATTTTGAGAGGTTGTTTTATATATATATATAAAACCTGATTTTTTTTTTTTTTTGCTTTTTTGAGGGGTGAGTTTAATATGTTGAACACTTTTACAACCAAGCTTAGTACACAGTACATATGTAATAAAGTTTAGCTATTATCATTTGTAGTTTATATTAGTTTCATGTAATTCATCTCATTTGACCTTCATATAGCCCTTTTATCTATTTTACAAAGAAAGAAACAGTCTTAGAAGGGATTTTCCCAAGTGCATACAGTTATTGGCAATGCCAGGACTAAAATCTAATGGTATTTGTTAGTTGATTTTGAGAAAATTCTTTTTGAAGGGTCAGATAAATTTATAAAGTTAGACGTATTTCAGCAGATTGATTTCTCCTGGACATATGATGAACTTTTCTTTAAAATAGTCACCACTCAGAATACAATTCATAAAGTTTTTTTGGGAAGCAGATATTGATTTTATTTTAAGTAAAGTCTTCAGCATGGAAATTGAATGCAGAGTGTGATTTTCTCTTTGGGCTCTGGTATAAACTGGTAGTTAGAGATAAGAGCAAAGCCAAACAGCGTGGATTAAAGTAATTCAGAACACAGGGGTAAGGAAGACAGTGTCTATATTTTTGAACAACACATACTCTTTGAAACCAATGGAAGAAAGGTTTATTTGATCTGGAACTGAAATTTTCTGTTGTGCTTAATCTAATTAAACCTATCTGTATAGCTCATTGAACAACTGAAACAGAGAGTACAGAATGAGAAAGAGGTCCTTTAATCTTGTATAGAATATTGTAAGGCCTGGAAACATCCTTGAGTATATTAAGCAGATAATCAGAAAGTATTGGCAAAGTCCCCTGAGAGAGGGGAGAAAGAATATGGAACTATTAAACCTTATCATCAGAGAATCCCCTAATACTGTGTCAAACTTTAGGAACACCCAAATCAACAGGCCATGCCCTCGATCATGAGGCTTATTCTTGTGAAGCTTATGCCGGTAGCAGAGAAGCTTAGACTACCTATAGGCATGCCTAAGAGTTACTTCTGGAGGACCTCTGTTGCTGCTCAGATGTGGTCTCAGCCTCTCTAAGCCCAACTCCGCAAGTGAAATCATTGCCCTCTCCCCTACATGGGACATGACATCCAGGGGTGAAAGTCTCCCTGGCAACATGGAGAGGAGTCCCAGGGATGAATCCAGACCTGGCACCTTGGGATCAACAATTCCATCCTGACCAAAAGGGGGAAAAGAAGTATACTTAATAAAGTATCAGTGGCAGAGAGAGTTCAAATACAGTGGACAGGTTACTCTGGAGGTTGCTCTTATATAAGCTTCAGGTAGGCCTTGCTACTTATCATAACCTGCCAAACCCCAACCAGGACCATTCCAGCCAATCCTAAAGAACACCTAGGGCAATATATAAGATTCCACAAGGGTTCCAGGCATTAGAGTAACTTGCCAGAAACCTACCACCTCCAGATGGGTCCCTGGTCCAAATAAGTTCTGAAACCTAGCCCAGCCTCTCCAGAACATCAGAAAGTTCCATCTCCCTAACCCATATTAGTGACAGACCCTTCCAATATGAAAAATTTAGAATTATCAAAGCCCAAACAATCCCAAAAAGAGGGATGGAAAGATCAAAGGTGACAGTGGAATTATACATAGAAGACAGGACTTAACAAATGAATATGAATGCTGAATCATTAAATTGATATCTCTTTTAGTCTCCAGTATCTTAGAGCAGCTAGAAATAAAAACCTAAAATTGTGAAATTGTAATCCATGTCAAAGTCTGAAATATGTTCTAAAACTAATTGTAATGTTGTGCTTTGAAATTTATAGCTTTTTTGTATATATGTTATTGTTCACAAAAAAGTTGATTGTGATGATAAAAAAGTATTTAAGCCCTCTAGCCTCCTATATTCTGGAGCGGCTAGAAGGAAAAATATAAGAGGATCGTATGGTAGCCCATGACAAACTCTGGGTTCTATCCTGTAACCACTTTTTGAAGTGTTTGAAAACTATTGCTTTTTTATTTCTTTGCTTTGTATATATGTTATACTATAAAATAAAAAAAAGTTAAAAAAAATAAAGAGAAAAGTCAATTGTGATGATCAAAAAGTATTTAAGCTCTCTAGCCTCCCATATTCTGGAGCAGCTAGAAGGAAAAATATGAAAAGATCGTATGGCAGCCCATGACAAACTCTGGGATCTGCCCTGTAACCACTTTTTGAAGAGTGCTTTGAAAATTATTGCTTCTTTTATTTCTTTGCTTTGTATATATATTTTACTATACAACTAAAAAAATGTTAAAAAAATAAGGCAGAGCAGATTTTTGCTTACTATGTATAATGTATTTTACAGGCTATACCAGTACAAATTCTCTCCTTCACAAGATTACATCAGAGCCTATACTATTAGAGGGTCACTCCTTTGGGTTATGCAGCTTCTAAAGCTACCCTTTCATAGATGAGATCTTTCCCTTCCCACAGAGCTCTAGCTCTTCACAGAGAGAAGCTCAATGTGGGGAAAGGGATGCGGGAACAATGAAGACCACTTCCTCACCTCCACTAACTTGCCAAGAAGACCTGCAGAAGCAGAGGAACAGCGAGGTGCCTGATACAATAATGGAGACTACCACAGTCTCCTGGACCTTCTTGGGGAAGGGAAGATCTAAGAGAAAGAGGTCAAGTCCCTCTGCATATTCATAGGCTAACATGAGAGGATTATATTGAATTCACACATTAGAACAATCTAGTAGATTTGAGGAGAAAATGAAGAAGGGAAGAGAGTAAAAGTCCTCTAATTCTATGGATCATTTCCCCTAATGAACATAAAATTCTCTTTCAAATGCTTTCTCTTGAGCCAAACATGCAGTATTCTAATCAGCACATAGATTCTTACCTCAATGCCAAACAAACTTCCCGAAAAGGGGCGATCAACAAACCGGGGCTTATAGGTGAGCACAGTGGTGCCTTTCAGAATAATGGCATTGGTATCAAAGCAGGACACATCTTCGACGGCCACAAACTCCGTGCCTGGAAAGGACAGCAGCATCAGTTAAAATGAAGTGGGAAAGCTGGAAAACACCAGGCTGTGGCAAATTAATGGCACATTTCCACCAGAGGAGATCATCCATAGATAAGTTCTTAGGATGCCTGCTGCATTCTGCTCCACTGTCATTCTGAACAAATTCTGAGCACCTGGCCAGACAAAGTTGAGCAAACTGAGTACTGCCCAGGCAGAAAAGGATTGGGATCCAATTTCTCATTTTAGGCTAGGGCTCCCAAAAGGCCTACCAATTATTCACAAGCAGAGAAAAGCATCCCATCTCTGGGGGTAACCTGCTTTAAATCCACAAAGCAGCAGCTTCAGATACTAATGTGGGTCAGGTATCATGAGGCAATACATCATCTAGGTAGCTAGCTGTTCAAGGTGTTTAAAAAGAATGTAGATCAATTTAATGTAGGCACTTCTGAGATATCAGATGCAGACGCTTTCCTATCCATTGGTACATGGCAAAGTTATTCTGCTTTATACTGTGTTCTCAACAAAAGTTATGGATAGATTGAATTTCTGCAACCAAATCCATTTAAAAAACTGTGTGTTAGCCAGAGTCTTCCCAACCTCTGATAGCATATAAAGCAAAAATATATACACAAATATAGAAAGAGGCACTAGAAGAGTCCACTACTTAAAAAAAAACCACAGTAAATCTATTTGTAAAGGAAAATTCTTTTTATAAAGAAAACAGCAATCCCCTCACTTAATTACCTTCTAAACTCAGATTTTCACATATCACCTTTGACTAAACTCAGTAAGGCACATATGTTGGAGCTCTAAAGATCAAACAGAAAATTGAAGCCAGATTTCACATTGGGAAGAAAGACTACTGCCCAGGCAGGTTTCAGGCTGCACATACACACCAGGCTGGCACTGGAGGACAAGAGCTCCTGCAGCCTTCCATGTGGACCAGGTACTTCACACTTGACACCAGGTGGTCCTTGAAAGATGCAAATATCTAAGTGCTTGTGTCAAAAATGAGAAGCCACAAAGAAGTCCTTCACATTGATACATATTGATTCTGATGCCCAAATTACGAATCAGTGTGTTTCCCCTACATATAATCACCTGTTACATTGACCTTGACCTCCAGGTGCCTTTCAGCGGTCACAGGTAGAGAAGACCGCTTGGTAACCACCCCACTCTTCACAGTCTTGGGAACTGCAGCAGATTCACTGCTAGAATTACGGTGACGAGAACGTGTAACACGATCTTGTTTCTTAATATCACTGGGAGTGTGGAGGAAACCATGAACTAACAGCAGCCAGTCAAATATGAGAAACACACGGAGATTGTTAAGAACTATCGTGAAAGAGGAAGAATCCTTGGTAGATCTACAAAAAAAATAGAATAATAAACACACATGATATTTAATAATCTTTAAATTTATTACTCAGTTTTGACAGTGATATTACAATATTTTCTAAACTGACAGCTTCGAGTATCAACAAACTCCAAACACTAGTTTAATAGCACATTCACTGTATGTGGGTGAAACCTAATCATATTTTTAAACAAAAAGGAATGCAAAAGCAGCGTAGTGCAGTCCTGTGGTTCTCAACTGGGAGTGATTTTGCACCCCCAGGAGATACGTGGCAATGCCTGGAGAAATTTTTCAATGTCAAGAACTCTGGAGGTTGCTACTAGCATCTAGTGAGGAGAGGCCAGGGATACTGATAAACATCCTACAATGAAAAGGATAACCCTCCAGTAAAGAATTATCTCACTTAAAATGTCAGTAGCGCCAAGGTTGAGAAAACATGACATAACAGAAAGAGCAAAGGCTTTTCTCAAACCCAGGCTTAAATCCTAACTATCTCAAGTTATGTTACCTTGGGTAAGTCACCAACTTTATATGAGTCTGCGTCCTCACTTATGAAAAATACTGTAAGAGGTAAAGCACCAGGCATATAGCAGGTTTTGACCAACAACAGTTCGCTTCCCTACAAGCTATTTCAAAAAGAGCAAAGAGGCACGCCTTCCTCAATGTTAAGAACCACTTCTTTATACTTCAAGTTTATATACACTAGATGGTTTCTCTAGCTGAAACTGACCCAAGCATCCAGATCTTTTGGCCTGAGGAGAAGGACAAATGATGGCAGTCACCACAGCATATATCCAAGCACTCTACAAGTAAAGTTGGAAAAGGGGGAAGAGAATACTAGTTTTGTAGTCTTCATTACCCCAAATGTTATATTCCAGGTGAAAGCACAAGGAGGTTGTAATGAATGGTTAGGTTCTGGTGTCAACTTGGCCAAGTGATAATGTCCAGTGGTCTGGCTTGGCTATTGCTGCAGGGATGTTTTGTAGCTGGCTGATAAACCTGAAGGCTGATGTATTAAATCGTCAGACAGCTGACTGTATCTATGGCAGATTACATCTGCAATCAACTAAGGCACGCCTCCCACCAGTGAGATAATCTAATCAGTCGAAGACCTTTTTAAGGGAGAAGAGAGACCTTTTCACTGTTTCTTCAGTCAGAGAGCCTCTCCTGTGGAACCCGTCCAGACCCTTCATCAGAGCTGGCAGCTTCACAGCCTGCCCTCCAGATTTTGGACTCTTGGGTCCCCACAGATGAGTGAGACATTTTTTATAAATCTCCTATTTACAGATATCTCCTGTTGGTTCTGTTTCTCTAAAGAATCCTGACTGATAAGAGGTCCTTCAGGCCTTGCCTCAAACCGTGGTGTGGTAAGGGGCTTCTCCAGGCCAGGGACAGGTCCATAGGGTTTTCTGGGCTGAACCTGGTTTCCAAGCTCACATGAGGGACTCTGGGTTTCCAGCTACTATATATACCTGGTTCCCTGCACTCAGGTGCTCCTATTTGGGAAAAGCTGACTTGGGGATATTTCTAAAGTTGATTCCTCTATTCTCTTGTTTCTTCAAAACCTGGCTCACTGCCTCCAAAAAGAGACTATTACAATGATGCCTGTCTCCCTATACATGACATAGCATTTTCCACACATTTTACCCTTTTGCAATATAGAAAAAATGCTGCCCTCAGTAAAATTTTTCCATCCCATTTTGAACATACATTGTCAGACTTAGACATAACTGGAAAGTCAAAGTGTGCCTGATCCCTTTTCTGGAAAATATTTCAAGCCTTTAAACACTGTGACGTGATTTATACATGACACACAAAATCCCAACAGAAGAGTAATTCTTCTTGAGACACAGAAGGCATTCAAAAGTTCCAATCAAGAGAATGTTTAACTCTCTCACCAACAATGATATTTCTGTTAGTAAGAGGCAAGGTAACACTTCATTATTTGACTCTAAGAAATTATAGACCAAAGGGAGACATGAGCCTAGAATAACATTTCAAGTCTCCATATCCTCCTATATATTAAAAAATATGATAGGTGAGACAATGAGCTGATAGTTTAGGAAGCCAGATCAATACTAAGAAAGCAAACTCAAAAAGAAATTGTTTCAGCAGATGGACCAAATATGTGCAAACTTCCTGCTCAAGTAAAAATCAACTTCAAACAAAGGAACTGCAAATCACAACCATCTCATTTGACTACAATCAGCCCAATAATTAGAGCACTGGTGGGCCTGAAAACCATGAGACAGGGACCTAGGTTTGAGTTCTGATTAACTTAGTAGCTGTGTGACCCTGGAAGAGTTATTTAACCCCTCCAATCTTCTATTTCTGGAAAAGTCACCACTTGGCAGACTTGTTATAAGGATTAAATTAACAGTATAAGTAAAGTGCATGACTCCTCAAAGGGTTCATAGGAGGTAACTAACATTCCTACTACTGACCTTTTAAAAAGTTCATGCAAAAGTTTAAATGACTACTTTGCTAGATTTCCTAAAGGTACAGTGAGAGACCATAACCTCTCCAGGAAAAAAAAAATCTGAACCCTGAGGAATTCACTGAACGGTTCATTGAAATATCATGCATATATAAACATAAATACAAGAATAAACAGTCTTGATAACTTTTGTTTTCTTTTTTGCCTAACCACTTAGTTTTTTCCCAGCCTTTTATACTTACTGGTTTATGGTTACAACATATTTGATGACATTAGCATTAATCTAATGAAACTGACATCAATTCCAAAGATATCCTTTGGATTTTCACTGAAGATTTCTTTAAACAGGCCTAATTTTTCATTTTTCAGGTTTTGGATCTGTGGTCACTCAGCCATAAAATCTCACAACAGTGTATCATTAAATAAATTATATCAGTAATAATAACAGCTACCACCTGTGCTAAGCAGTATGCCCATATTACCTCAAATTATTTCCATCAATCCTATGAGATTTTTACAGTTATTCTGTTTTATAAAAGAGCAAATTGCAGCTCAAAGAGGCTAAACAATTTGTCCTAGGATACATAGCTAGAAAGTGGGAGATCAAGGTTCTGAGCTCAAATCTGTCCACTTCTAAAATACATGCTCTTTCCACATACAAGACTGCCTCTCCTAACACCAGGAAGAAAAACATAATCTAGTTCAAAGAGTCTAAAACTCTTAACACATGGAGAAGTGAGCCAGCAAGGCTTAATGGGTAAGTAGGTAATTCAAGTCAAAACCATGTAACTTCCATTATTTGCATTGACCAAAAATCTTGTTTTTTTCTTAAACCAGCATAATTTCTTCCTTCCCTAAGTCATTTTATGAATTAAAACAATCTACTGCTTACAGGGAGGTTTATTTTAAGGACCTGATTCAGTTCTGAATTACTTTAACTGTTTAACGCAACAGAGACATCTTTAGGCTAATAAATGAAACTGCAAGGTTACAGGAATAATATGACAACATACAGTACATTGCATATATAAGTCATTATCCATTTAGCTTTTTAGTGATTCCTTGATCCCTGGATGTTCCAGAGCCAACATGGACTTGCCCCTGCCCAAAAAAGGAAATGTCTCCATAAAGAAAAAAGACAGGCAGTCTCAGAGTCTAAGATACTACTACCTGAAATGCAATTCAATCTGAATGGATCCTTGGGTAGTGCTGCTGTTCTTGGAGGGCTGAAAGATGCAGCTGAACACATTTGTCGTACCAGGGCTTGTCTTCTGCCCAGCATAGCGGGTGTCAAAAGCCATCATAGAATGGGAAACCAAGTTAATGGATTTGGTTTGGTTGGAAAAACTCTCATAAAGAAGTTTGCATTTCTTAAAGTCAAACCTAAAAGGGAGAAAGCAAACCAGAAGTTAAATATAACTTAGCCATTTTACAAAATTATGTAAATTTCAGATGACACAATCATAAGTATATCTAAGTTCTATGAAGAATAGCTTCAGTCTGAGATCTTTCATTGATTTTAACAGCTCTCTCACATTGGATTTAGTGTCATGTGCACTACTTCATGAGAAATAATACAACATTTATTATATTCTTGGTTCATTTGTGTTCACATTTCTGCCATAAGTCTAAGGAGGCCACATATCTGTAATAATCCTAATGTTTAACATGCCAAAGGTCCCTTTAGACCAATAAATTAATTTCCTTTCTTATTACGCTTTTATAGTCTGGTCCTCCATCTATCAACTACTAGCCCGTCTCGAAAATTCTCTTTCCATAATTTTAAGCCAACATTAGTTTACTGGAAATAACCAGAACACATAATAGTTTCTTCATATAGAAAAATAATACAACTGATCCACCAGCAAGAAATGCATTTCAAAGTACTTTTTTTAGCATAAGAGAACGCTGCAGTGAGCACTTCATAATCAGTCAGAACCATAATGACAGTATTTACAGAATTATGAGCCTTTCTTTACATTGACAAAAACTAATGATATAGCCAATCATCAGAAAAATTTGCTGGATCACAAGACAATCAATCTGGGACCCCAGCTTCATTGTACCAAGCATTGTACAAGCCAAGTTAGATGCAGACCATTTTTTAGAGAAAGACAGAAACTTATTATGGTTGGGTGCCATGCTTCAGCTACGAGAAGAAGACAGAATGGTTCAGTGGGGGAAAACACAAGCCTTGAAGTTCTATTTTTGTATACTGTGTCTGTAACTTTTCCAGACATATGACTTTATGGTAGTTAAGACCTTTCTATCTAGAAAAAAGGGGTAATATTTGCCCATCTGCCTTACAGGGTTTTTAAGAGAACATGTGAAAATTTTATTCACATTTATTTTTTATTATTTATTTTTATTAAGTGTGAAAATATACTGCACTTTTTAAAGTTCTGTACCATCAATCAAATTCATATGGCTATAAGGACCAGGTAAATTACACAAATAAGTGAACTGCTCAGTAAGCATGTATGCAATCTACAAGGAACAGCTGTTACTCACCTATTCTAGATGCTTCCAATTGAGACTATGGGCCCAGTATTGCCAGGGCTTCCAATTTTTCAAAAGAAGTTGAACTCCAGACTTTTTACATGGAATCCCCTGTATTTTAAATGTCAGCCACTGAGGCAGACTAGTGCTGTTCACCAAATAACTTTTGCTCTCCCCCTTCCCAGGTACAGAGTAAGACTGTATTTCTTGGCCCCACTCTGCAGTTGTGTGTGACCATGTGACTACTTGTGGTCAGTGAGATCTGCCAAAGCATTTAATTGCTATTCAAGTCCTCAGAACTTTTGTTTTTTCTCCCTGGCACATCAAATGCAGGCTACTCCTGTCAGCCTGAGTAGCTACAATCAGCAGAACACCTCCTGAAACCTAGTATGGATATATATGTAGTGTGAGGAGAAAGACATCTTCATTGTTTTAAGCCACTGGGTAGTTGAGGGTTGTTACTATAGCATAATCTAACCTTGACTGATATAGGAACAAAATTAAACTTAAAAAAAAACACTCTGCAGACCACACTCAGCCTGTGGACCAGTACTCAGCAACTTCTGGTCTATGCTAAAAAAAAATACTTGTATTATCTTTATCAGTATTACTACTGTTAATTTTAAAATAATATAATTGACTCCATACCTGGCTAGGGACCCAGCAACTTCTTTGCCTTTTGGATCTTTAAGCTCCAGACTTACATTAACCATATCAATGAGGAGACACATGCAAGTGTACACTTCTCCACTCAGAACAGTCTGCAAAAGGAAAATGGTGATCAATCTATAGTTGACGGTGCCAACCTAAAAATTTGGTTAATATTTCAAGAAATCTAATTTGCTTGTTCCACCTTTTTTTCCTCAGGTAAGTCTATGGAATATATAGGCAAGGTGACCATCAGCTGAGAGTATGAGAGTTACAGGAAAACAGAAGGCCTCACTCACATGAATTCTTGGATCTTGTAAATCATAAGGCCGCATAAATTCCTCTATGGGCTCTCCAAGGTTGTTCTCCAATAAGCCACGGATCAGCTTATATTTATACAAATCCAGGGAGCAGTGGACTGAAGACAGATTGCCATGGATAGATACGTCTGGCACAGTATGACTTATTTCTCTATGGAAAAAAAAAGGGTCACTTTCAACAAATCACTAACAACACCGACATAGCTCATGCCCAAATATTCAAGCTAAAATGTACCCAACTACATTATTAACCAGTTAATTTCTCATTTCTAATGACAATAATTGCATATGGCTCCAAATCAAGCAACTTATAATGGTTGAGTGTCATGTTTCAGCTACAAGAAGACTTTTTTCTCCCAAAATTTACATTTAGAAAATCCTTAAATCTAATATGATCTAACTCATCCCTTAATAAGGGAAAACCTCATGCTACTCAGAAATAGCTTAACTATTACAGTAGGGAAAGCAATAAAGAAAATATGCCAAGCTCTTTATTTAATTATTCAGATTCAGTGAGAACTAAGAAAAGAAACTGGTGACTCATACTGAATCCAGACTGGACCTAAGGACAAAACCTGAAGAGGTCATGCATCTCAGCTAGGACGGGCAAGAAGTCCAGGCGAAAACGAAACACGTTCAGGGGAAGTGTGGCCCTCACTCCAGTGCTGAAGAGCTTCCTTCCTCTTCACAGGGATTCAGGAGTCACTCTGGGTCGCACAGTAGAGTCAGAATTTGAAGTGGAAGAGGGATATAAAGAAAACTTCTTTGTCTATAGAGAAAAGCCTACGTACAATACAGTTAAAGAAGACCGATGGCACAATCAACAAAGAGAAACTGGAAAGGATTCCCAAGTACCATTCTGGGTTTCAGTCTCTGGTATAGGAAGCTAAGAGAGCACCTTGCGTTCAGCGTTACCTTCTACTTGGGCTAACAGAGTATAATTAACTATACATAAACACTGATGGAAATAGGTAAAGTTTAGGTAAGTAAAAAAATGTTAAAGCACATTGTTTTTAAAAGCATTGCTTGAAAAGATAACAAAGTGGTCAATTTCTAAATAACAAGCCCCACTCTGGATGCTAGACCAGTAAAACCAAATACAGATCATGCCAACCATAACTGTACATCAGCCAGGAAGCACGTGAAGAATAAGAAAGAATGAAATACAAACATCCCAGTGAGAAGGGCTGAACTATAGCATTAATCCAGAGAGAGAAACTAAAGTGACATAAATGACTTGCCAAAGCCCAAGAACTACTAAATGGCCAGAGAGGGATTAAAATTATACTACCAATGAGATGGCTTTTCAAAATGGTTGCTTTATAGTCACATCTCATTTTTTCCTGGAGTTGAGATGCAATGTTGCTGCTTTCGCCAACATTAATGCCCCAAACAGAAAAATAACACATTCTAACCAGCAGTTCCCAATCCATGTACCTAGGCCAGGCTGGCATAAGCATCACCAGACAATCTCGTTAAATGTTCAATTGCACATCAGCCTTGATAGTCAGATTCTGTTGGCTTCAATTGGGTCTGGGAATCTGTATTTTCAAAAAGTTTCCCAGCCAGATATGGAACTAATGACAACTGAAGCAGTGCTCTGAACTACAGAAATATGCATCCTGTGTCATCAGGCCAATTAAATTAGGGTCAGAAAAAAAGTTTTTTTAAAGAAAAAAAAATTAGGGTCAGTTTATTCATCTTTACATATTTATCAGACTGCTTAATGAAATGAAATGGGAAAACTGCATCTAAACAGTTATACAAATTAAGTGAAGTTCCAAGGTAAAAATAACAGTAGCAGACCCAGAATCTAATGTATTTGGAACACGTAATCCAAATGCCACCTCTTTCAGAATACTTTCCTGCCATCACCACCCACCTCCCACCTACCCAAAACTATGCTGAATTCAGGTCCCTTCCTCTTTGTTTCCAAGGCACCTGATATGACCCTATAAAACAGTTTATAACATGGAATCATACACATTATTAGAATCATCTACTTAACTTCCTATAATCCTCAAAAGAATATAAGGTCCTTGAGGGCAGACATTTTTCCTTTTATCAGAGTAGTCCTCATGTTTAGAACATAGTTGCGACTCAATAAACTCTTGCTAAATAGACAAATAAGTGAACACCTGTGGTCTTCTGAAGTTACCTAAATAGCACTGATTTTCATGTTACTAAGTCCTACTTATAATACAGATATATAACACTCACTTGTCCAAATTTCTTTCCACCTGCAATTTCAGCCTACAAGGCTCAGTTAACAGGCTTCCTCCAGTCTGCCGTACAAAATAGGAGGGAAAGACCAGATCTCCACTGTTGTCCTCTGAGGCCTTGGAGTACTCTCGTGGATGCCTCTCTGCAGCAAAGATGTCCATGTCCTGTAGGTCTACAACAATGCAATCCAGCAGGCAAACATGGTCTTCTACAAAGAACAAGGAGAGAGAGATGATTAAGAAAATGGGATCCAGAAAAGGCTGGCATGACAAACCCAAAAAGCCGAAGAAAGCTCGTGTCTTTGAAAACTATTTAGAACTGCCTGCTTCCCCATTATCCACTACCTAGCACCATGTTGAAGAGCAATGTCTAGTAGTCCATGATGGCACCAAGACCTCCCTATGTGATGTTCCCTATTCTTGGAACTTCCTGCCTGTGTCCCCTTCACACCCAGCACAAATTCCCTCAGTGCCTCATTATTGTACTGAAACACCAACTGAGCCCAAAATATTTATGACTCAAAATAACTTATCATCAATCTCTCCCAATAATATTCATCAGGGGCCTCATGTAGAGACGATGTTACCCAAAGACTTAGAGGTTTTTTCCAGCAGCAACATTCTTTTGCCAAACAAATATTAGTGTAATCACTTTTTCCACCATTGATCTAATCCAGATCTCCTTATTCTTGCCTAGAACACCACAGACCTCCAAGAGGTCTACTAATACTATTTTGGCCCTCACAAATCCATTCTTCCCATAAAAAAACTGAGTAATCCTTAGAAAAATTAATCAGACTATAACTTTCCCTTACTTTATATACTTAAATGGCTATTTTTAATCCAAAATTCTTTTGGTGAAGCCCCTCAAAATCCCTCCAAGGCCCTGTATAAGCCCCCTGCCTAACTTTCCAACTTCATCTCAAGCTCTTCTCACCCTTACTCATCAAGCCTCAGACTCACTAGCCTTTCATTCTGCACAAATGTAAAGCTGTTCACTGCCTGGCCAGTTTTACCTCGCTTCTCATTTCAATTTAAACTGAGTCCTTCCTGGTTCTTTTATATTACTGCATTCCAGCTTTTCCTTTATAACATTTATCATAATCTAGAATTCAATAGATATGTTTATGCAATGTTTTTTTCAATAGTCTATAAGTTCATGGTGGAAGGAACCTTGTCTCAGATCGCATGTTAATATACCAGGGGAAATGTATTACAACAACTAGAATAACTGGCATTAAGCAGGCACTGAATAAACAGTTATTGACTAGTTGACTGGATTGATGAATATGTGAAACAGATCTAAGTGGAGCTGATCTGGTAGAAGGGTTTATGGAATAGGGATAAAGGGCCTAAGAGATTCCCTAACGTACCATCATAGAATCCTAGGGATGTACAGAAGTAATCTGAAAATCACTGCCTTAATCCAAGGCAATTGGTAATGGCAGAATCCTAGAAACAAGTTAACAAATTCATAGTAGAAATGTTGTTAGGAGCGAGATCTTTCTAAGAAACATCCCAAATTACTTCTTACATGCATCTACCTATATGCAAGGCTGATCTTATTCCTCATCATTGTAATCAGAACAGTAACATCAGGTAACATTTACCACGTGACACCGTGTGTATCCTATCAATGCTTTAAATGCTTTATGTATACAGATTGGAAGGCAATTATCATGTGGGTTAATAATTCAGTTCTGGAATCAGGTTGCCTAAGTTCACCTAAGTCTACCATTTACATGACCCTAAGCAAGTTAAATGACTTAATTTTTCTAAGCCCTTGTCACCTCATCTGTAAAACAGGTATAAAAATAAAATTTTGCAGGGCATGTTGTAAGGATAAAGTAATTTACATTAAGGGCTTACCATAATGTCTGGCATGTAATAACTGTTCAACTACCATGATGATGATGGTGATAATGATCTCATTTAATCCTCCACATAACCATAAGCCACTTCCCTGTCACTTCTGGGACCATGAGGTTCTGCGGGGGTTAATTATTCTTTGGCTCTACCTAACAAAAGACATTCAGCAGCCCCTCAGTGCGGTTCATGGCCCAAGAGGTCCAGCCACACTACACTGAGTCTCTAGCCCTCTCTTAGCTCTTCAGAGCAACACCTCACTTACCCAATATATCTCCAATCCAGAACACATTCAAAAACAGAAACACCAAAATTAGGTTTGCCTTTGGAAAGCTAATTCTTAAATTCTAGAGAAGAGCACCAATAACTTAATGTTTCAGGTCTTTTAAAAACTGTTACTTAAGTATTTCTGTTGGTACCAAATTTACATTAGTATTTTGAAGAAGTTTTACTTTGCACAATTTTTGTCTACATTATGACTTGTAAAGAAGTATGTAAGGACGCAGGAGTTGCTCTAGTTACACTATCACCATCTGGCGGTAACTATCTTGAACTATAAGAAAAAAGTTCAAATGGACAATGTATAATTTCTTTATTTACACTATCTTACTAATTTAGCCCTACTTCAGAAATCATTCAATGCTAAATCTACATTCTAAGACAGTTAAACTTTCTAAGAAATACCAAAATCAGATTATCATGGAGGTCGGGGTCAAGATGGCGGCTTAGCAAGGTGTGGGATTTAGTTCACCCTCCAGAGCAGCTAGTAAAGTAGCCAGGAACAGTACAGAACAACTGCTGGGACCACATCAGTGACCAGACACACAGTGTACCCCAGTCTGGACAAGCTGGACCAGCTGCGAGCCCCCCCTGAACCATAAGTCCCCCAAGCCGTGGTGGCCGGTGCCCCTCCCCCACAGGCTGCTTCCAGAGGGGAAAGGAAAGGGACTTTACCAGCAGCAGGGGCTGAGCTCAACCAAGCTCCAATTGTGGCATTAATTAACAAATTCTGACTACTAAAAATAGGCCCCCAGCTCAGCTGAACCTGGAACAAAACCTGAGGTTGTTGGTTCTTCCCCTGGTGCAGATAGGGCAGGGCTGATGGAAGAAGAAAAAAGAAAGAAAAAACAAAGCAGAGGTTTTTTTGGATTGGATAGCACATAATACTTGAAAGGGTCTGGGTCCTGAAGGAAAGGACAGGGCACATAAGACCTGAAGATACACAAAGCAATGTATCAACTTAAGCTCTTAACTGGCAAACCTGAACAACGGGGGTCCTGCTCTGAAAAGGACTTTTCTTTTTCTTTTATTGTGCCTGTGTTTATACGGCTTGACTACTCTTTGCATACAGCTGCAGGGCTTCCCAGGCTCCAACTGCCCCAGGCATGGGCCAAATTAAGCTTGTTTGAAAGTTTGCCTGGAGCCAGTGCCTTCCCCAGGAGAAGGATGGGGCCCAGCTCATGTGGAATGCCTCCCTCAAAGAGTTCAGGCCCTAGCGTCTGGAAAAATGAAGCAATTAAAGCCAGCCTACAACCTCTCCTCTGTCTCAACCACGCCCCCAGCAGGGAGAGTCTGCTTAAATTAAAGGTACCACATCACCTTATGCTGGTGGGAGCAGCAGGCATACAAGCACCACATACTGGGCAGGACAGGAAAAACACATAGTCCAGAGGCTTCATAGGAAAGTCTTTCAATCTGCTGGGTCTCACCGCAGGAAAAACTGACACAGGTAACACTTTTCTCCTGAGAGGAGGCCAATCTGGTCTGGGAAAATCTGGCTGGGGTCTATAATACCTAAGTAGACCTTCCTAAGGGGAAAAAAAGGCACCATACAGGCAGGGCAAGAAACAAGAAAACAAGAACTGAAAAATCCTGATCTGTTAAACAAAACTAAGTGAACAGTCTAGAATAAGCTGAACTGAATATCAAAAAACAGACAGAAAACAAAGTCATCCAGCAGGAAAATCCTAGGTAAAAAAGTGAAAACAATCTCCAGAATAAATTAATTAAGGAAATTAAATGCCTAGATACCAGCAAAAGATAATGAATCATACTAGGAAAATTGAAGATGTGGCCCAGTCAAAGGAACAAACCAACAATTCAAATGAGATACAGGAGTTGAAACAATTAATTCACAATGTTCAAACAGACATGGAAAATCTCATCAAAAATCAAATCAATGAACTGAGGAAAGATATAAAGAAGGCAAGAAACGAACAAAAAGAAGAAATTAAAAGTCTGAAAAAACAGATCACAGAACTTATGGGAATGAAAGGCACAGTAGAAGACATGAAAAACAATGGAAACCTACAATGTTAGATTTCGAGAAGCAGAAGATAGGATTAGTGAACTGGAGGAGAGAACATCTGAAATCCAAAAAGCAAAAGAAAATATAGGGAAAAGAATGAAAATATATGAGCAGGGACTCAGGGAACTCAATGTCAATATGAAGCACACGAATATACGTGTTGAGGGTGTCCCAGAAGGAGAAGAGAACGGAAAAGGAGGAGAAAAACTAATGGAGGAAATTATCACTGAAAATTTCTCAACTCTTATGAAACACTTAAAATTACACATCCAAGAAGCACAGAGTACCCCAAACTTGAATAAATCCAAATAGGAAGAAGTAAAACTCTCATTGTTTGCAGATGATATGATATATATGTCGAAAACCCCGAAAAATCCACAGCAAAACTACCAGAGCTAATAAATGAGTACAGCAAAGTAGCAGGTTACAAGATCAACACTCAAAAATCTGTAGTGTTTCTATACACTAGCAATGAACAATCTGAGGGGGAAATCAAGAAAAAATTCCATTTACAATTGCAACCAAAAGATTAAAATATTTAGGAACAAATTTAACTAAGGATACAAAGACCTATACAAAGAAACTATAAGAAATTGCTAAAAGAAATAACAGAAGACCTAAATAAATGGAAGGCCATACTGTGTTCATGGACTAGAAGACTAAATATAGTTAAGATGTCAATTCTACCTAAATTGATTTATAGATTCAATGCAATACCAATTAAAATCCCAAAAACTAACCTT